>JAAIIK010000187.1:1137599-1163972 GCA_014706435.1 Silurus glanis
ATCTCTTCATCATGGCACCTGTTAGTGGGTTGGATATATTAGGCAGCAAGTGAACATTTTGTCCTCAAAGTTGACGTGTTAGAAGCAAGAAAAATGGGCAAGAGTAAGGATTTGAGTTTGACAAAGACCAAATTGTGATAAATAGATGACTGGGTCAGAGCATCTCCAAAACCGCAGCTCTTATAGCTTGTTCCCGGTCTGCAGGGGCAGTATTTGACCTTGATTTCTAAGGCTCACTGATGTAATGGGAGCGAAGGCTTTGCCGTGTGGCACTATATTAGGCAGGTGGGCATAATGTTATGCCTGGTCGGTCGTGCATATTATATATTACTATATATAAAAATATATAGCTTCTGCACATTTCTACACTGCCTATAGTCTTTATATATATATATTTGCTGTACATATATTTATTTGCACTTAGCAGTTTGCACAATGCTACACACTCCTGAGTACCTGCACTATGCGGTGGCAAAGATCGATTGTTTGCTCTATCGTTCTATCGTCCTAATACTATATTAATGCTGCAGTGGGTGGTCAGGGGCATTTGAATATCTTTTCCATGCTCAGTTTTATCAATTCATAATGAGGATGAAAATAACACTTCTAAATGGCCAATCAAAATGTTTATAAGAAATAAGAGAATTGAGAGAATCCTGAATTAAACTACACTAAAACACCCCAGAAATGAAATGCAAACATTGACTGCAGACCAGACATTCTCGCCCAAAATCTCACCCACCTGACCTCATAAGTGCAACAAGAAATTACCTCCAAATCCCCCAAAAACTAGTGGTAAGAATCCCCCAGAGGAATGGAAGATGCGATTGCTGCAAAGCAAAGCAGGGACCACCACTGGAATATTTAGTATGCTGATTAGGACGTAGCTACAGTATATAAATCAAATGACTTCATCCTCACCACACAAAAGGTCTGCAGCACTAAAATTAAACATCAAAATTACTACACTTGCTACATAAGCAAAGTGCAAAAAGCAAGCCTCGATGGGCTTATGCTGGTAGTAACCCACAGAGGGCCATAAAAAGAGCTTTATGCTGTAGATCAGTAAAAGAAAATGCATTGAGAGATTCATTGGTTCAGGCATCGTAATGGAGAGCAATAATGGAGCGCGAGGCAAAGTCACATTACTTCATCTATGGACTTGCAGCAGGCTCTTGCCATCAGAGAACGAGATACCACATGATGGTGATAACGTCTGCTTAATAAAAAAAAAAAATAAATAAAAAAAACCTTCAACACTCAGGATATCATTTTACAGGGGTGTGAACAAGTGCAGTGTTAAGTGCAGATTTCAAAACACTATTATTCATAGTTAGTCCTAAAGCACTACACACTGGAAAGACTTCTGTAGAACAAGGAATAAGATAAAGATCTGCTGCCTAGCGGTTACCGCTCACCCCGAGCTTAACAATAACATGAAATGAATCTATGGGAGGAATAAGAATTTCAACTAAGTTTTATGGTACACCATAGAAGTCTGATGCTGAAGAATATGCAATTTGCAAGACCAAAAAAACACAAACAAACAAACAAAAAAAAAAAAAAAAAAACGCAAACCGCAACCACTTCAGGTTGACGCACTTTATTCCTAAAATTGGCTGCACCATTCATAGCGGTACAAGATTGTATGTACATATTTTATATAGATATTTACACACACAATTCTCTAAATCTGATATAAAATATATAATTTGACAATGTATCTCTTGTTCTCTTATTTGAACACATTAAATCGCTGTACAGGTATTTCTGCAACTACAGCCTATCCTGCAGTTTCCATCACACAAGGCTAAGAACAGCTTCAGCATACTTCATTTGTACATCATGGCAATAAAAATTGTCTCTCCACTCTCAGAAAATACTCTAAAAGCAACCTACTGCAAATACATTTGTCAGTTCTTGCCTTGCAATTAAGACAATTACATACATGTTAGAACATTTTTTAATTTTATAGGAAGGCAATATGTACCTTCAGATAATATATATATATATATATATATATATATATAAACATATATATATAAATATATATATAGAGATGCAAATATTACACATTTAAAAACGTACAATAAATAAGATATATGTAGGCATTTCATTTGCAAAAGATCTTACCCAGACCAAAATATCAGGTCTTTAAAAAGAACATTTCAGTAGACTAGTCCCTTTAGCTCCAGTTGGTTTTTTGAGACGGACTCTTGGCAATGCTAATGTATCCCTGCACTTCCCAAGTGCCCAGACTGACTGCGCGACGCGTGCTATGGTTTCACAGCACGTTCATGATGAAGTTGTACATCTGGTTAAGCACGACAAAGTGCACGGGGAGACAAGAGCGGCGGTCCTGTGTGGCAGGGTCACAGGTCAGCCAGGAGAGGGCGTTGTACTGCTCCAGCACAAACCTATGCGACCAGCAGATGGAAAACAATTAGCTCAGGTGTCTAATTCACAGCTTATTAGGATGCAGAGATTCATTAGGAAATGCCAAATATTCTTGCAAGCCAAAATGCTGCAATCGAACGCTAAAGCAGAATTTTCCTATAAATAGACTGCATTCGGAAAGTATTCAGATCCCCTGCACTTTTTGGAATTTTGTTATGATGCAGCCGGATGCTACAAGATATTTTTTCCCTCATTCATTAACACCCAGTACACCATAATGACAGTGAAAAAAATCATTCTTGAAATGTCTGTAGATCGTTTAAAAAAAAAACCCCTGAAATATCACATGCATATAAGTATTCAGACACTTTACTCAGTACTTAAGTTGAAGCATCTTCGGCAGCAATTATAGCCTCAAGTCTTTTTAGAGTTTTGAAAACCTGGACTGGGGGGGTTTTCTGCCATTCATGCCAAATACTCAAGATGGGCCAGGTTGGATGAGGACCCTAAGCCACTCCTGTGTCGTCTTGGCTGTGTGCTAAGGGTTGTTGTTATGTAAGAAGGTGAACCTTTGGCCCAGACTGAGGTAATGAGCTCTGTGGAACAGGTTATTACCTCTGTACTTTGCTCCATTCAGCTTTCCCTCAACCCTGACCAGTTGCCAAGTCCGTGCCGCATAAACCACCACCACAGCATGATGATGCCACCATCATGCCTCACTTTTGGGATGGTTTAAGCAGGTGAAGAGATGGTGCCTGATTTCCTCCAGACATAACATTTAGAATTGAGGCCAAACAGTTCAATCTTGGTTTCACCAGACGAGAGAATCTTGTTCCACACCGTCTTCAGGTGTCTGCTGGCAAACTAAAAGCGGGCATCCATGGATTTGCACTGCGGAGAGAAAGGCTTCTACCTAACCACTCTGCCATAAAGCCCAGATTCGAGGGGGGTGGCTGCAGTGATTGTCCTTCTGGAACGTTGTCATTTCTCCACAGGATCCGCAGAGCTCACCCCGGAGTCAGAGTGACCATCGGGTTCTGGGTCACCTCTCTTACTAAGGCTCTTCTGCCCTGATTGCTCAGTTTGGTCGGGTGACCAGCTCTTGCAAAAACCCTGGTTGTGCCAAATTTGATCCATTTGTGAATTATGGAGACTACTGTGCTCTTGGAAACCATCAGTGCAGCAGAATACTTTCCCAAATTTGTGCCTTGCAACAATCCCGTCTCTGCAGGCAGTTCCTTTGACCTCATGGCCTGTTTTGCTCTTATATGCATCGTCAGCCTTTGTGTGCCTTTCCAAATCATGTCCAATCAAAAAACCCTTTCCACAAGTGCACTCTTAGCAAGGTGAAGAAACATCTCAGGCACGATCAAGAGAATTGGAAGGCATCTGAGCTCGTTCTCAAGTGTCACAAAGGGTCTAAATACTTATAGACATGTGATATTCCAGTTGTATTTTTATTTTTTTAATGAAAATAAATTACTGAAGTTTCAAGAGGCTATATTTACAGAATTTATTTTATAATTATCTATGGTTTTATTGATGAGATTAAGTATTTAAAAAGATTGCACCAAAGATAACAGATGCTACTTGCTGATGTAGATCACAGTTAATTTTATAACAATTTTTTTTTCTTTTTTTTATAAATAAACACAATATTTAAAAAGTATATTTTCCAAAATAAATAGGCAGCTTAACATTAAGTGATGTAAAATAAGGTTTTCAAAAAAATTGGTGTTACCTGAGCACATCTGAGGTGTGGATGGAGTCGAGAGGGTGGGAGTGTTTACTGTGCAGCAGGTCATCGGACTGAACCAAGGAGACGTGCAGGTGTAAAGATGCCTTAAAAACAAAAGTATCACAAGTCACATGCATCTGCTGGCGACGCCCACCAAATCTAAATACAAGAGCTGGTAGCATCTTGAATAAGCTTATCCTTACGACTTGCAATGATTGCACTTCAGAACAACTTGAAACTCTTTATATTAACCCTAAAACGCCAAATATATCATATTTGATACATTCGTTTCAGAGACCTCTGCACCACCTGCATTAACAATACTTTCCTCAAAAACCTGTTGCAGAACTGTCTTCTGCCCCCTATTGGATTTATCTATGTTCTGCAGTCAATAGCAGGCTTAAGGCAGGTTTTAACAACATGGCTGCCTCATAAATTGACTTGGACATTTCAGATTTCGAAAAAGTTGTGGTAAAAATAAAGTTTATGTTGTTACTGATTTTTTTTTATATGAATATGTTCAACTATAATTACTTTATATTTTTAAAAAAATGTTCTCATAGTGTTGAAAATATGTGCAGCAGGTACATAAGGTAATTTAGCTTAGTCCTCAATGTATTGCATTTCATGATGCAATCTGCATTATTCCTGCCACAATGTCAAATACAAAATACAATACAAATAAATAATAAGATTTTATTATTTATTAAACTAATAAAAAATTGAACAGTCATCTTAAAAATCATTTTTAACTGGAAATGAAATATTTGTGATTTTCGTACATGCAATCTAATGTTTGTGGTTTGCTAATATTTGTCTTTTCAGTAAAACAAATAAATAATGATCATAATCTACATATTTACCAATTCGCTAGCTAGAAAACGCTGCTGCATAATAGCTCACCTTCAGGAAAAGGGGGCACTGGTTCTTGGCCTGAGGGCAGGAGGACCAAAACCAGTCAGGCAACGGTCCTGCTTTGGCTGTGGAAACAAAGTAACCCAGTGCCATTGGCTGCTGCAGGATGTTGGGAGATTCATCGTGAGACTCCATGCGATCTGTGCTCTGGCCCTGAGGAAAACACACACACCCATACTTTCCATGAGAAAAATGGTGTTGCATACATCATTCTTTTTATCTTTATAGTCTATGATATGGCTAGTAAACACCTGAATCTATTTCTTTACTCTTTACTAGTTATCAAAAAAAGTGTAACATAGTTGACAATCCCTCAAAGTAAAGACATTTGATTTGCCGAATGGAATTCAAGTGACCGCCGAATAATACTGAGCTTAAAGTTAAGAATAGAACCAACCTTGCTGCCATCTCCACCATGGTGGTAGTGTGAGCCAGGTGAATGCACTGGGGAGGTGTTTGGAGAATTGGGTAGTATGTTGATGAGGTCAGGGTCCACGTCGTTCTCCAGCATGTCCAGGATTTCATCCATGCCGCCCATAGCATCTGAGGCATCTAACAACAGAGGATTGATTAAAAAAAAATAAACGAAACAAGAACAAATGGCAACTGAAGCTGTGAGGGTTTTTAGTGCTTGAGACCGACCATGAATGGGATTGAAAGGTGTGTCGATGACCTGGACCACAGCAGAGGTGGGGAACACTAGTATGTGGGTGCAAGATGTGTCCTGAGGGGTATTCAGCTGTGATGTCTGCATGTTCAGTGCAGTGCTGCGGCCAAACACTGATCCAGTAGATACAGAGTCTTCACATAAACATACAAAAATGAGACGTCAGAGAACTGTCATGGCTAAATATTTTGCAACGGTAAATAAATCTCAACTTAAAATTATTTTCAAGTTGCTTCCCTGCATTGCCTTTAGGCCACAGACTCAGATACTAGTATTACTATTTATAAATAAACAGTTAACTGATTATAAAATGAGACAAAAAAATATGCTTGCAATACAGATTTAACATACCACTTTTGCCTGGCCTGAATTTGCAAAGCTATATTCATGCTTGAGCGACTGTGGCTGCCTTTTAAGATTCTAAAAAAGATTTTGTTTTCCTTTGACTTGAATCCTTCATATATATCCTACCTGGCATAATGACAAATGTTGCCTGAGGCTCAAGGGCAACTAAGCAGGCACTAAGAATGCTGGGACTGTCTGCTGACGAGATGCCGCACATCCTGCACATCTCCTTTAAGCGGCGGCTCAGAGACTGCAGGTTACGCCTGCTTAGCAGGATGCTCCAATCTGTTCGAAATCAAGCAAACCACACATTCAAAACTTGCATGTGTGACAGAACTACTGCAATAGTAACTGAACCCTAAGAGGTTACCTACCCTGCAACTCCCCATGACCCATTCTTCCAAGCCGGCCAATTACAACTCGCCAAGGCAGCGAGGTCACCTGGACCAGGCTCACACACCACTCCCAGAGCTTCTGAAGGCCAAGTCGGCGGGCTGAGCCCTTTTTCCGCCGAGCTCTGTGGGAGGAAGCAAATTTCTCTCAGTTACATGGAATTGACTAGAGAAATAATAAGCTGGAAAAAAACTTTCTTTCAGCACTGACCTGTTGGGCACGTCTATGCTGATGATGCAAGTCTCCAGCAGCTCTCCGTACTGGTCGGTGCAGCTGGCCAGCAGCCAGCGTTGGTCGTGAGACAAACAGTAGGCCACAAAGAGGACGTTGTGTTTTTGCGCTGCCTCGCCAAAGGTCTCGCCCAGCTCTGTCTGCTTGTCCTTTACTGGGGCCAGGACGAATGGTGGTGTGTAGAGACGCACAAACTCTGCTCTCTGGATGATGCAAAAAGGAACACTGGTCAAGTGTTGTACTTAGAAAATCCTTATTTTCCCATTTTTTCAGAATATAATCTTAAATACATGTCAGTGCGTCCCTATCCAAAATGATTACTTGATAACCAATGCAAATTTCCCATTGGGATGAATAAAGTATCCAAGTATCCATCTGTTTATCTATCCATCTACCCATCCATCCATCTCTATTGATCATTGCTCAAAAAGAAAACGAAAATTCTGCACTGATTATTAAAACAAATTAAGAACAGGATGGGTTTGGTGCACTTGAAAATCAACAGTATGCATAATTCATTTCACATACTAAATAACAAGCCTATATGAAACCTAAAAGCAAATAAAAAGATAAAAACCCTACTATTATACATACGTTTAAATGCTTAATTTATAAACAATTACAAAAAACAAAAAAAAAAAAAACCGTCTAAAACATTAGAACATCACGGAAGCTAAGAGAGTTAAATACGCAGCGTGTAACGAGAGCCAATTATCTAATGAATTTAATTTCTTTGTTTAGTAAATAATGAAAGCCAAGCCATCTTGAATCTCATTTTAATATGATTAGGTATGCAGCCCTAATAATAAAAACAACTTAAAACTTGCCTAGCAGAAACAAAGGAATTCAAAGTAGCTTGTTAGCATCCTAAAACAGATGTGGTTAATTATTGACCGACTGAAATCGCAAGCTACAGGAAAAAAAGAACAACAATCAAGAGCTGTAATACCTCAGAGCTCTGTAATGCAGTGTCAATAGCAAGTCCAGGGCCAAAACCTGTTAGTGTTTTGACGTTGGTGGAAGTTGGGAGAGGCCTCCGGCATTGTGTGTACACAGAGAAAGCCAGGGACTTCAAATGCTGGGCATATATATGCCTCTGCTCACTCCGTACCGGCTGCAGCAGATACTGGCAGGGAACCACCTGCATTACAATACAGAATGTCAGCCATTTTAATGTTTCAAATACTCATTACAAAATGTGATGGAGAAAAAAAAACCCTCACCTGCACAGACACTGCATTCCTTATATGTGGAGGCAAAAATTGCAGCATCTCCATATAGCAGTAGAGGAGTCCCAAACTCCAAACGCTAGAGTTGCAGCCTCTGCTCGTGTCCTCATAGCTAAATGGGTCCACTATGTAGACCACTATAGCAGGAGGGTAGCTGACAGCATGAGAGTCTCCATCTGTTGGAACTCCCACTTTGTCCCTCTCCATAGTGCTGCAAAAAGGAAATGCGCATCATCAACTGGAGTTAAAGGGAATAGTATATTTTAAGCAGAGACGTTTTATGAGAATTCTGTACCTCTCCGGTGGTTCAGGATGAGCCTGTGGCTGGCTGGTGGCTGATGTGCTGTCCCCTACAGTGCCTGTGTTCTGGGCTCCAGCATGCTGAATTCCTTGAGGACCAAAGGGAGGGAGAGAGCTGGGCTTATTAGATCCTAAGCCTCCCAAACCCTGAGAGTTAGAGGAGGTGGCAGAGGTGGGTGCTGGGGTGCTATTGTTACTGCTGGCTGTGGGGGTGCTGGTGGCAGTGGAGGTGTTCTGAGGGCCTGTTGAGGTGTTGTTGGAGCTGGCAGGTTGTGATGTCGAGG
Source organism: Silurus glanis (assembly GCA_014706435.1). NCBI lineage: Eukaryota > Metazoa > Chordata > Actinopteri > Siluriformes > Siluridae > Silurus > Silurus glanis. The sequence continues at coordinate 1,146,099 of JAAIIK010000187.1, forward strand.
AGGAGGAGGACGACGAAGGGTTCCGCTGAGAGAGCAAGGAGCTGTCTAAAGACTGGGCTGCCAGGTATGGAGCTGAAGGGAAAGAAATGCAAATATGAGGGGCTCGACTGTAGCAGTTACTTTGAACTTTGAACACCAGGGTCAATACCAGCCTGGCGAAACACACTGGATGTAAAACTATGCTGCTTTGTTCAATGAAATTCGGCAAGGGGGCTGCAAACCCAGCACGGTTAATGCATAGGAGTTTCTGTGTCGCAACACGAAAACGACATTTTCAAATTCATCCAGCTCGAAAAGCCATGTTTTCGTTGATTGTAAACACGTCTCATTTTGGACAGACGGCCAAAAACGTGCGTTTTTTTTTTTTTTTTTTTTTTTTTTTTACAGGGAGAACCTATTCTTGAAAAGAACATTATTAGATGCACTGAATTTTATAAGTTTACAAAACAAAATGGAGCATAAACACAGGAAAAAAATTAGATTTAGAAGAAATCATACCCAAGTCATGCCGGCACACTTGGGCGTAGAGTTTAAGTTTCGTCACTGAGTCACTGTTGATACTGTTGCACATTTTAAAGAACCAGTCGCTGAGAGGTTGCTCTGCCTGAGGCTTCAAGCCAGCAGTACTCACTGTTACTATCCCATCAGCGTGAGCCCTGCAGATGGGCTTGTGCTGCCCAAGCCGACATGCCTGCATGATGAGTAAGGCATAAATTGGTGTTATATTATATAATATGGTGTTATGTTCCTTTGAAACGCTAAACACGATTAATCGATCATCATTTAAACGGGTTGCACTGCGTTTACCTCGTAGACTGCAGTCAGGTCTCTGAAGAACGTTTTAGCACCAGTCATCAGAGTCTCATTATCAGGACACACAACAACATAGCCAACATCTCTCTGAGAGCCAAAAGGGTCCAGTAACAGCTTCTCCCAGTAGGGCAAAACAAAAGGCGACAGAACCACAAAGTCATACTCATAACCAACTAGGAAAGTCGGTATGGGTAACGGCTCTGGAGATTCATCGGTACCTGAAGAGAGAGATGATGAATTTTGTTAATCAATCTGAAAAAACGTGTGCAAAAAAATAAAAACTACCACCCCACGTGCAGTGGCTGGAACTATACATACCATAAGATCCCCTGCCAGCCATCTTGTGGAACTGCTGCCAAGTAAGGGGACCCTGGACGCCCCAGGAGCGCACTGATCGCTTCTTTTGGATGGCGTCCTGCAGCACAGGCTGCAGAGACAGTAACATCCTTAACACATCCTGAGAGAACAGCAAGCTCACATCCATGGCTGAAAGGAAAAAGAGAGAAAAGCTCTGACAACTTGCATAATAAAGAGAATTTATGCAAATCTATATACTAGGATAATATATATATATATTTTGTGTCACTATGGAATTATTCCACACCGTTGCGACTGGCCCAAGGGTGCAAACACGAGTTCTTGACCAGCGTTTCATCCACTTTCCCTCCAGACATGTTGTCCATGAATTGACGACCATGCTCCAGAGCCAGGTAGCAGTCACTGCAGTAGTCCCTCTCCTCCAGGCGGCGAGGTGGCCGTGGTAGTAAGCCGACTCTGGGCTTTGGCATGCACAGAGCAGGAAAGGGATTGGAGCACTGTTCCTGCAGCAGGAGGAGCAGCTCATCTTGAAGGTGCACCGAAGAAGCACGGCGGTGTGCTTCCAGGTGCTTTTCTGCCTCCCGGCCAGCGTCAGTCCCCCTGCCAACAACATCTAGCTCGTCCTCGAGAAAGAGGCCGGCGCCGTTTGCGTAGCGTCGATTGGCGACGGCACTGAAGCCACACGAGCAAGTTTCTGTGCTGGAGTATTGCGAATCCAGACCTGCGTCACTAATGTAAACACCTGCATCAGCACCCTTGATATTCATGTTGCATACACACACACAGCAACTGTCAAAATTACAGTCTTTAAACAAGTTCATAGTCGAGTCAGAGAGGATGAGTGTGACATAGAGGCTGTGGGCCTCAGGCACCGAAGGAGCTGTAGCTGGTTCCACTGAACTGAGCGGCCTGAGGGTGGAGGGGGTGGAGGCAGGAGAATACAGGTCGGAATTGTCATATTTCATTGAGCCCTGTGCGCTAGCAGGGCCACGTGGGGTGCGGGGCGTACGCGGCGTCCTCGGCGTGGGTGCTGAAAAGCGAGGCGTGGCGGGTGAAGGCAAGATGCCCGCCCCACTGTTGCTAGGTGGGGCACTGCTAGACTGGAAGGGGGTGTGGGTCTGAGGGGTGTAGGTTTGCGTGTAGTCTTGCAGCTCCATGGCACTGCCCACACTAGGGATGTTACTGTGAAAACAGACACGAGTCAAATACCACACATTGCTTATTAACAAAAAGAAATGGTGGGAAAGAATGCAGGGGTAGCTCCTGATTTTATAAATGCATCATTCCTTCCCCATTACTTTATCCTACGTCGTTTCCACCCACTAGCGGCACGATCGAGAGAAGGAGCTCATGCTTTCTCTGAGACATGAATTACACAACATCCCACTTTTACATCGAAACAATTTAACTGACTTCTCATATTGCAACTTCCACATTCTCTGTATTTACCTTTCCTTGCCATGGAAAGACATAGCAGGCACCGGCTGCAGCATCTCGAGTTTGCCCACGGTCCAGCTGGGCCGATACACACAGTCCTCTGGCAGCTTAAGAGAAATCAGGCATTGACTAGGAAGGGTCTTTAGGGGAGCATAGAGAGAGCTGCCCACAAAAACCTGACTTGGCTCTGGCTTAAATACAAAAGAGAAATCCTGAAAGAAAAGAAAACAATATCAGTACTGGACTATTATAAATCGTCAAAATTGCGTTTCAGTTGCCACTTGCCCTCACCTTGATCTCTGAGGGTTTGGGGCTGCAAAGGCCTTCCTCCACCTCCATTTTAAAAGTGCCAATGAGCAATGGCCCATCAGCCAAAGAGAAGCCTGGCCCGGTTTCCATGGAACCGCACTCTTTACTACCTATGTTCATGGGGGAGTAGCCCATGATGTGCTGCTCTATAGATGGAGGTGTGGGAAACATCTGGTGTAGATCTGCAACACCTAGACATACACAAACACACAATTAGTCTTCAGCCAATGCTTAGGGGTATTAATGAAGTCATTTTTGACTAAATAATGTAAACGTCCAACAAGCATACTTAAACATGACAGAGTGTCTGCTGTTGCTGGTTTAGACTCCTTGCCACCAAATTTCTCTTCAGTTCCACTTCCAGTTTTCCTGGCTCCGGGCTGCTTGGAATAATTGAAAAAAGAAAAAAAAAAAAAAAAAAGCGTGTTCACATGTGACACTGAAATGACACCATGAACTACGTGCAACAGTGTGGCACATAATAGTAAAGACAAAAGGCGAGCTGTTTGCCTAGTAAGACAGCAAGCGCAATCTGACTGCTCGATATCTGCAAAAACCAAACTGATCTACTGTTCGAAGGAACATGTGAGGCCCTACTGACCGTAAGCTCATCTTCATCGGAATTGAAGATATTATCCAGATCGTTTATAGACACAGCCAGGTCAGTCTCGTGTATTAGGCGGATGGTGGATGGGACAGGTTTGCTGCAGGCTGAGCCATGAGTGTCTGTTGTGACAAAAAAATTGAAATCAAATGCTTAGAAATACTGGGAGGGTAAAAAAAACAAACAAACAAACAAAAAAATAAAATAAATTGTTACAATGAAATATACAGCATACGCACCATCAGTGGAAGAAGTACTACCGTCATCCCTCTGAAAAAGTCAAATTAAAATCAAATCAACTTGCTGAAATGTAGCAAATATACAATATATTAGGCTCTTGTTTTATTGTTTGGCACAAAAAAAAAAGAAACCACGGGATATTGTCGGTTATTAGTGGTGCACTTGTTGAGTAAATCAGGCATGACCCCGGATTGGAGTTTGGACTGTCACATGTCAGTCACATGATAATTGTACAGTTCTTCTTCAACCATATGACAGACAGAAAGAATGAGTGGGAAATATTGCATAATGACAAACTAAGGCAAAGCGTTAGACAAAAAAAGAAATGCAATTTGTGGACCAAGATGTGTTTAGCCCTGAGAAAGCTCGTCCTCTACATATAGACTGACTTATTACACCATCACGGTCATTAGCTGTCACATTAGCTGCATGTGAGCTAATACTCGTTTCTGCTATCCAATTGCACTGTTGAACAGCTCTAAATGTGTGTAGAGCTGACTACATTTTGTAGACATCACTCAATATTAATGTCAATGAATACTTTTTTTTTTGTTTTGTTTTGTTTTTTTTTTTTAAACGCACAAAAGTTGGAATATCAACATGGCAGCACAAGCACCCAATAGCATCTGTTTCACAATGCATTTATTTAAGTACAGTGGCACTGAAACCTCACACTGCCACCTTCATTAATGCATCATGCCATATCTGTCTCACTGTTAGCACTTCGCCATGCAGTATTTTTAGCACAGTGTAAATGATTCAGTGCTGCAATCGTTCCTCCATGCCTGCCCAAACCGAGATGCTTATTTCCACATCTCATTTGTGGTTTCTCTCATTGGTTGAGTTTGGAAAAATAAGAAGCCAAGAGGGTCAAAACTGAGTTCGGTTAAAATCCACACTCCTGCTCTCTCTCTCCCCCCCCAAAGAAATGCTTAGCTGGTGGAAAGAAATTTCACTCTTCAACTTAGCATCCTACAAAGCTGCTGTACAATTAAATACATTTTTTTTTATTCACTGTTCCACTGCCTTTACATCATTATTCACGCTGAAATCGCTATCCTGTATGTACAAAACGAGGTACTCAATTCGCATTATTGAAATGCTAAACACAATCAATTGATTGCATTAAACTAGTGACAAAAGAGATGCTTGACTGACTTTGCTTCTCTTTGCCGGTTCTGCTCCAGGCCTCTTCTCCTTATCGGTGAAGGAGAACTCTTCGTCTCCCTCCACAAAAGCGTAAGGATCTGCATCCAGCTCCTGTTCTCCATCACACACGGATACCGAGAGATACTGGTTCTTCTTCTGCATGTACATTTTCACCCGCTCCTCTGATACCTTCAGGGTCGCAGAGGAGGCCATCATCCTGTGAATCAAAAAAAATGTTATGTTATGTTGTACATTACGTTTTCCTAAAACGCTTTAAATCTGGTCCATAGTGGTGTATTTGAGGTTGTCTGGTACTACACAAAAAATACGGTTACTATAAAGTGCTAAACAGAAACAAACAATAATAAATGTTTCTTTTTCAAAATGTGTGCTTACTCTGTGACAGAAACGATGTTGTCCAGGCTGTCCTGCTTCAGTTTGTCCACAGGAAGCTGAGGAGGCTGTAGGTCCATGTTTCTCTTGCCTGGAAGTCTAAAATACCTCCAGGGGTTGTGGCTCATATCCTCGTTGGGGCTGATGGCCGAGCCAACATACACTATGGGCTCCAGCGAGTCTGGGTAAGCTGTAGCATACTCTGAGGTCAAAGGGTCAAAAGAAGAACGATCAGGGCTTTTTGAAGGCAGAAGGCATGTCTCCGAAGATGGAGGGTAGAACTGTTGATGAAGAGGGGTGGAAGAGCGTTTCAACTCTGCTGGTGTCTCTTCCTCTCGCCCACAGGGATGTGGGCTGAGCGGTGGAGGCTGCGGGGAGCCGACCATGTCCCTGGATGATGTGTGCAGGGTTTGAGTTTTGCTCGAATCGACATCCCCGTGGTGAAGCGTACGGTAATGGCTGCCTCGCTCATCCGGCTCCAGACTCAAATCCTCGCCAACAGAACTGCGGTGGTGGAAGGGTGTTTGAGGCCGCTTCTGCTGTTTCTCTGCCTTTTCTGGCTTCTCTGCCACTTTGTATTTGGAGGGAAGTTGAGAGGGATGGCCAGCGGGGAGGGGGAGTCCAGGAGTGTTACTTGCACGCTGCTTTAGGTTCTTGTGTCTGTAGTTAAAAAAAATAAACATTACATTCATGTAACAATGTTTTAATCCATTTACAACCACCTTGTGTCTTGATGGTTGAAATAAGAACGAATAACAAAGAGAAGCATCAAAAGATACTTTTGACATGTGAGGAATATATGCCTCTATACCTTGAGCAATTGCACTGCATCCTTTGATAGCGTTCAACAAAATCCCAGACACCAGCTTTATCCATCTCCTCATCACACAGACCACTGGCTAAAGCTGAAAACTTTCTCCTGTAAAAAAAAAAAAAAAAAAAAAAAAGTCAATTTTGCTACTTCCCTCAATATACACTAGCAGGATAAACAGAAACAAAAACAAAAAAGAACAAAAGGTCATACTTCTGAGAACGGTTGACATTGCATTCCTGCCACACTGCCTCCAACAAATGACTGGCCAACCTGCGAGGAACTTTACCCCCATGATGACTAGTACAGTCCAAACTGAAGCCATCAGCAGCTGAGGAAATTTTTGTCCACCTGGGAGCAGGCTGAGAAACTACAGAAGGGGAAAAAAAAAAAATTAACCACATAAAAACTGCCTAAAATCAATAGAAACTATTTACTAATAACCAAACAGACGTCTTCACAAAGTGCAATCATACCTTTTTGAGCTTCCTCTGGTGAGGTTGGAGGAGTTAGTGTCACTGACGAGAGTGCAGAGTCTCTGTGTATGGCGTGATTATGATGGCCTCCCGGGGCAATCGTAGTGCCGATTGCGCTTGCTGCAGCCGGGGCTGGAATATCTGACTGGGCTACAAGCACCAAGCATGCTGGGTAGACCATCCTCACTCCGGCTGCGAAAGAAAACAAACAAGAACGTCGAAACCAAGTCTACCTAAGAATACAATCTAACAGATATACAGAATCGTCAGCTGGTAATAATTATTGTTTCATACCAACAAGAACCTCCACAGCAGCCAAAGAGTCATCTTCCCAGTCCAGGTCATCCAACTTATCTTCTGGGGTCTCCTTGGTGTTAGGGCCAATGGGATAAAACTGCTTCCATTCTTCTATTAACTTCTGCGTTGGTGGATCAGAAAGCTTAAAGGACTGGCCTGTGAGTGTACCATTCAGACCATATGGGCTGAGAATCACTGGAAATAGAAAATTAGGATTGGAATTAGATTGTAATTAGAGTAAACATCAATAGGAAATATTTATTTGTTGTAACAAAGTATACAAATAGTATTTTTTATAGTACTTTACACTGTTTTACAGTTTTAATCCACTTGCTCGTTTATACAATGAACAGTATAACTGGGCTTTTCTCACAGAGCCCAAGCAGTGACAGCTTGCTAGTCCTGGGATTTGAACATCTTATGCCTTAAGCTGCCCACTCTCAAAAATTGTGTGTCAAGGCAGGGGAAGTGGTGCAAAAAAAAAAAAAAAAAAAAGCATTCCTGCTAAGTCATGTATAAAGAAGAGGGTTGATTATTAAAAAAAAAAAAAAAAAAAACCCTTTCCTGCAGTACAGCAAGAGCAGCAGTTAAAAAAATAAAAATAATTAACACAAAAAAACAAAACAATGCACACTGTCCCACACACAGTTAAGAAAATGGTGATCGGGGAAAGGGAGACCAAAGATCACAGCTTTAGAATTGCAGTAAAGACGATTTCTTTGTCTGTTAGGTTTAAAATTTTAAACTCCAATTTCATAACAATCTGTCTGGAAGCACTGAAAGGGAAAAATGCAGAGCCTGAATTGTCATTCTTATTATAATTGGCACAGAACCTACAAATTTAAAGGAGCTTTAAATGTGCTTCACGGAGGTTTGGACAAAAAAAATCTCCCTGAGTGTTTCCAACCATCTATAAATAAATCATTACAGGAAGAGACTCTGCAATATTTTTTTTAGATGTCACAAAAAAAAGTGTACAAATAAATCAGTAGATTTAAAACCACTGGTTTGTTGAACACACTGTGCTTCTTAAAATCTATAGTATAGTGTAGTATATAGTGTATATATTGCATAGTTTTTCCACTAGGGAAATTAAATGAAGGAATAATAGTTCCCACATAAGTAGGAAATAGTTTAATAAGCATGTAAATACTTTTTTCTACAAGATGAACTTTGGTGTGTTGTGTAACTTCAGTAAATCTTGGTATAATTCTCACTTTCATGAATGCTTTTGGCAACAGTAAGGTGGGAAATGAATACTGAGGGACTGAGCCTGTTTTGACTGGATGTGACCTGAGCCGCATTGGGCTGAGCCTATAAGCAAAAAAAGCTTATGTAACTGCCTAAAATTCTCCCAGCAACACATAAATGTTTGGATATAGATGAAGAACCTTGTCAGGAATCACACACACAATCGGCTATTAATCTACAAAATAAACACCCCATTGGCCAATGGCCCTCTTTTATATTAAATATTTATCGAGGTTCGAATTTCGCGGTCCCACTTTATCGCGATTTTCAATTTTGGCACATAACTATTTTGTTCCACGAATGGTTTTATGTTAAAATAAGATCATTTATGGATAAAAATATAATAATTATTAATAAAAAAATAAAGTAATAGTATACATAAAATATAGTACAATGTGTATCATACATTTACACAAGACAAAGAACAGGTAGCGCTGTGTACGAAATCGCGGTGCTCGGATGCTGAAATCAACATTAAACGGCTGGAGGAACAAGTCTGGCCAATCGGAGTGGCCCATTCATATAATCTGGGTTGTGATTGGCTCTGACGTCCAAACAAAAAGGGCAGAGTTAAAGACATACATCACCAGATTTAGCCAACGAAAATAAAGAATGCGGTGACGTGCATCTTTAACGGCCTTTTTTTGACGTCATAGGACATCCAATAACAGAAAATATGCATAGGCTACTCTACAGAACTGTACAGTACTCACTATAAAGATGATATTTCTAGTGTGGGAGGATGATTTATGGCTTAAATAATAATAATAATAATAATAAAAAAATAAAAAATAAATAAAGTGTCAGCTTTGCCAAGTAACTGCTGAAATATCTGCAACAAATGGCTCTATGATGATGAATGAGCCAAAGCTAAGAAGAAAAGTTAATCAGCGCAAGCCTTATAGGTTGTTTAAATGGGAATTGAGGTTTTGAACTTGTAAGTGTGAATTTGCAGAAGGATTCATCAGTGCTAGAGTGAGCCTGTACTGTAGTTAATTACTAGCAGCAAGTAAGGCAAGAGAGTCCCAGAAGAATCAGCAGGATGCTGTCATTACTATGCCCTTGAGCACGGGGGGGGGGGGGGGGGGACGACGAAAAAAAAAAAAAAAAAAAAAACCTGCTTGCCAACATACTGACAACTGCAGGCCTTTAAGGAGACAACAAAAAGTAAGAAACATTATCACATAAACTTAGGATACACAGCACTGAACTGCAAATACATTAAGGCCATGCGTTTGGGGACACCTCGTCATCATACCCACATAAATCTGCTGCCATAAACACGGAAGCACAGAATTGCACACAATGTCACTGTAGCAATTCTATTTCCCTCCACAGGAACGAACAGGCAGTGTTAGACGAAGTACACAAACCATTTGAGTTAGAGTAGAGTTACACTAGGTAAAGTGCTGTAAACTTTTACTTGAAAAAAGGAGCAAAGTATCCAAAGTACAATGATTTCTGGCTATAATGTTCTATTATGATATATGTCCTCTAATGTTACTCTCAGCACGCCAATCTCTGATTGATTGGCAATTAAGAATCAGGAGTTTCTTTCATCTTTTATTCCTCTCAAAATATTCTGCTGATGTTGAACAGACAAACTATGTGTTTGTGCTAAGTAGATACAGCAAGCAGCAATCAAAACAAGCTCAAAACAGAGCTCGGCCCTGATTGGCGTGTAAACAGTAAAAATACCATATTTGACTTTGAATTGAAGAAGTAGTAAAAAAAAAAAAAAAGGGAGAAAAAAAAAAACAAAAAACAAAACAAAAAAAAAGAAACCCAGGGGGTCCGCCACTTAATACATTCCTGTGGAAACTCAGTTTTTAATTATGTTTCCAACGTAAAAAGGAGTGTACCAAACCGAAAGTCCTGCACCGAAACATTACGATATGAATACGTGTACCGTTACACCCCTACAGCGTACTGATTATAGCCAATATATAGATTTATATTAAAACAGAAAATCCGCTTAAAAAAGTTAAAATTAAAAAAACAACAAAATAATAAAACACCCTTAACACCATGCTGACACCATTTTTGTACACTAACATTAGACACTATAGCCATGGAGGATTAGTCACCTTTATATTAGTCACCCAATTTATTCCTTTAGTCTTATAAAAACAACATTTTACTGTGACAGAAGCGCAAACCGTCCAGATTAAATGCTTTTATAGACTGGATTCAGAAATACAGCACTCGTAACGTGTCGCTGTTTGGTGCAAATGTGAACCGAATATTTGATTCCAGTTAAACCGAAGGAAAGTCGCTTTATACTTTTTAGTAAGCCTATCAATTACAAGAACAGGCTCTGTTTAGTACAGTGAAGCCAGGAACATCTTTATATTACTTCAGTATGTTTTGAACCACGGTGGTGTACCCATCTTATCTCTCTCTTCCTGTAATTCTCATGAACTCTACAGATTATTATTTTTTTTTTTTATGCTCTGGCAAACATGGAAATGTGGTGTTTGGCATCACGCTGCCGAGCCGAAACGCATGAACTCACCTTGCACTGGGCTGCTGCTGTGCTGGGCCTGAGTCAGGTGTTCCTCACTCAGCAGGTAGACAGGCTGATGCTGGTTGATCTCCACGCTGGTACACACGTTGTTGTCTCCATGCAAGAAGAAGGTGAAGGAACAGGACAGATGCTCGCTTTTAAGAGTGAGAGAACGTAAAGGAAGAAGAATCAGTACGGACGGTATGCGAAGTGATCGAAAAAATTTTTTTTATAATACTTGCCGAGAGAAAGCAAACATTTATATAGGCAACTTGTAGAGATATACTTCAACTTCCTAGTAGGGGTTTCTCCTAAATCCGCTGAGACTTTTCAGGTTCACAATTGGAGTTGTATTGAGCAATTAATTCAGATTAAGATTGCTAAATATATTCTTAATCCTTCTTGCAGTACAGATAAATGTAAAAAAAAATTCTAGAAGCTCGCATTATGAAAATGTGCCACCCAAACCACAATTTTGTTTATGGTGTTCTGAAAGACTTCCAAGTAACATGCAGCTTTCAGTTTTTGTTATTTTGATAAAATCATGGCATTAAAAACAAACCACAATTATTTTAAACCACAACGTACCAAAAGACTGCCAAAAACCTCAGCCTGTTTTACTGTCTTAGAATTACTGTTGTAAATAAGGATACTCACAGCCCATTTTACACGACTTGCAACTCTTTTTGCATTTAAAGCCATATGCAAAAAACTACACTTCAAATGTGCAAAGCTACGGGGGGGGGGGGGGGGGGGCCCCTTGCTGCACACAGACGAGACATAAAATAAGACCATGAATCACAACCCAGGTAATGAGAGAGCAGGGCGATTATGCTGAATGGGGAAAGTGTGCACATTCCTCGTACGACTGCTGAGCGCCCAGTGGAGTGTCATTAAGGCATACTACCAACTCGCCATCAAACTCCACACCAACAGATGGCACTTCAAAGCCTGCACACAGCCCTGTGGTGTTGAACACAGCCTGACGTCATCCTATGTCATCTGTTCGTTGTCTTTTTGAAGAAAATCACACCACTTCCAAATGATCAGCCTGAACCACTAGTGGAGTTGATTCTTAAGAACCTACGATCGCTCGCACCCAGGCAAGTTAATGTACCCGTACTGCAAGCACGTGTGCAAAGCTTTTTTTTTTTTTTTTTTTGTGGTTCATTTTAAAATAGAAAATTGCTTTAAAGTACATTGCAAAGATAAAACGGGGAAACCGGTCACATTTTCCAGTGCGTTCGCGGCGTTAACGGCGACTGCGGCCCTGCGCGTGCACCGAGAGCGGAGCAGGAAGCCACGGGGCTATTTTTGACACATTGTCAAAACTGTAAACACAGCACAACAGCTCAGTCTTGAGGGAGCAAATTACCTCTCGTTGATTCCGACCAAACACTGAACTCTTCCCTAGCTAATTTGACCTGAGTCAGGATTTAAATTCCATACACCTGACGTTCCAAAACCAGATGACTCGGCTAAAAAAAATAAAAAAATCCAGCGAGGAACCCAAAACACAAACGTACCGAGTGATTACAGGGGTGATACAGAAGTATAGATGGCTTCCGGATGAGAAATTGCACCCTGCTGTATTAACAGCTATACGCACTTTTCCTTCTGTGATAATGTTTCTATAAGGTTTAATACAGCAGCCTGTGGGATATATCCCAGATGGTTATATCCCAGAGTTAGGGAGAAAAAAAACAAACAAATAACACCACAATAAAAAAACAAAACACAAACCACAGTTGTTGTCACAATGCTGAGAAATGCGTTACCTCTTGTTGATTGGCTTCTCATCTTTCTCGTAGGGTTTGACAAACCACTTGCCGATGCGCACAAAGCAGCGGTTCATGAGGCAACGCTCCAGAAGGTTGTGGATGGCTTTGAAGAGCAGTGTGCGGCACTCGTAAGTCAAACCGCTTTCCCACCCACCGTCGTCATTACCTAACGAAGGGGCAATCCACAAGATTAATGTCTGTCTCTTGAAAGATGTCATGTTTGTTTGGTATAATAATTGTCAAGTTGCATAACCTTGCTATTTTTTTATTTTTTTTATTCCCTTAATTACGGTCCTTCTTTATATAATCTCTTGATTATACTTTCTTAATTTGCACCTGGTTTGTCTCATAGATGTGCAGTGATCACCAATTACACACACAATACGCAATCAAGTGTAGAACATACATATTGCTGCCCAATCTTTGTCTAAAATACAATTAAAAGTGCAATAATCATTTTTTGTAATTCTATACATGTCAAAACAGTAAAGTGTAAACGATGTAGAATGTGATTCAAAACTTACTAAGCTTGTGGATTTTGTAAAATGTGAGAAAACTTGTATTGAAAATTAACTTCTGGTGCAGAACGCTCGTTTTTGTTTGGATGGGACTACTGGCAGTCATTTCACGAAGACTCTACAAGCCCCCGTAGATCCGGAAGCCAGAGTGTGAAATCAGTCAAATATCAAAACGACCTAAACATTTGAAGCTTATCCTTAAAAGAGGGGGAAAACCCTACGTTTTTTTCTTCTACCGAATGAACCTATACGTACTGTAAGAAAATAAACTCGAATATGAAAAATTACAGGATTTTTTTTTTTTATATCCCAGAATATCTACAATATTAAGTCATTAAACGTTGATTTTTATGCCCATAGTTGCAGGGCTATGAAGCAAACTCAAAAGAAAAGTGTGTGTCATGTGTCACTTTGTCACCTGCCAGTGTGAATACACAGTTAATGTGGTACGTCTTTGCAGTGTGAACAGAAGAATACAGTGGATCCTTGATAGTTTGCGACTTTTCATTTGGAACCGGACTAAGAGTAACTTGCGAAATGTAAGGTTTGAAAAACTATTTTATTATTGTATTATTTATTTAAAGTAGTAAATAAAACATTTATGACCAGTTATTCACATTTTTTGTTGAGTTTACACTACACTACATGTACAATTCCCCTTGAAAAAGGACCCATCAAAAGGAGAGTCAAAACCTCGCGATTTTTTCTTATTCTTGAGGGGTCATAGAACGCAAACCCCGCGAGTACCGAGATTGCGCCGTACTACAAGATTCTAACCACCAAACCATTAAATCATGTATGTTTGTCATGATCCGGGCATAAGTAAGCACAGGAGGTGAGTAATTGTTGTTGCAATTCCAAAATATATTAATCATATTCACCATGTAGCCACAGGTTCTTAGGCTTCTCAAATTTTTTCTCGACAAACAGGATCAAAATGTGGATCAAACTCTAATTAAACCGTTTCCTGTGCTAAAGTTTGGTGACGAAGAAAGCTAAAATCGATACTTGCGCGCTTAAAAGCTGCTTTCGTTTCCCACGTGCAAGTGTATTTGTGATGCAAGAGAAAGAAGGATTATGGGTAAGAGTACCATGTCAAAGGTGCACCGAGAAGCTTACACGTGCACTGCTCGAATCCTTATGGCTCACAACCAGCAGGATGAATACAATTGGTCTGTTAGCCTTCAATAACTCTAAACTCATAACACGGACTGCTTTTTCTGGTCCAAATGTTTAATCTGACTGGAAACCCAGTTCTATAATGATCACCAAGCATCTGGAAAGTGCTGCCAAGAAAACACACACACACACACACCATGGAGGGGGGTGTGCTGCTCTGCACAAAGCATGCCCACACATAACTAAGCAATCCCATACTGCTTTATTTGGCCAAGCTGATGTTGCAGAGCTGCAGTGGGCTATTAATTCAGACAATAATACACTGATAATGCACTGTTGATGCAAGGTGAAAGCTCTTTAGTAATCCATGTTCTTTTCCTGCAATATCCACACATGCTTTTTTATTAATTAATGTATTTATTTCTTTAAAACGAGCATTTGAATATATCTAACTGTCCCCACTCTGACTACCTTCACCACCTAATATAATGGCTACGAGTAATTTAAAACCCACAAGTTGTAGGGATCCTGGGTATTATCTCGCACAGTACTTTATTCTTCACTCCGTTTGCTCTGTGGTGAAATGTGAAACTTGATTCATTTTCTGCCCTCTAGTGGACATCCTATCGTTCTTTGCGAGGCAGACACCTATGCGACCGCCCATGTACAACGCCCTCAAGTGTTCACAAATATGTGGCCACACAAGTGCAAGTGTTTAATCATCAGGGCTTCTGTGCACAAACAGTAACCAAGAGTCTGCATTTGTACGTTCTTCCTTTCTCAACGCATCACTGTGCACTGAGCCCAGCTGCGACGAGAAACATGATCCTACTAGCAAGCGAGTGCAAACACCCACAAGCCATTTTCCAAAAGCTAAACTGGAGTTCTTCTTTCCAGACTTGTACACACTGTGGCCTCTCGTACATCTACATAAAACATATATATTGCTAACCACCTTGTTTGCACTATTATGGTTCTCGTGCGGATGCAAGTAAAGTGAACTACAATCAATTTAAAGATGAACAAAAATATTTATGTACAGTACTCGATCAAAAAAAAAAAAAGAAAAGAAAGAATAAGACATTAATAACGGCAAGAGGTGGCATGTTTTAACAGCCAACAAAATGTAAAGTGTGTGTTATTTTAAGTGCTGCGGGTTAGTATTAGGATCTAGAGAAACGGAGAAAGCCAGGGGACCTACTTGAAAGTTCGTGGTGGATCAGCTCCGCAAAATTGGGATCGTCGCCCCACCAGAAGAGCCAGAGCTCTCGGCGTCCAGGCGTCTGGTGCCGCCGCCACACGCTCAGCACGTCTGCCTTCAGGCACCGGCTGAAGCTGCACAGGATGGGGTCCTCCTCAGTCACAGGGAAGACGATGGGTGAAGATGTGGGGCCTTGCCATACGAAACACTTCCATTTTATGCCTGTGAGGTCAGCCTGAGGTCAGACACACAGAAAAACCAACATGGTCAACTACAATGTTATAAATCTCCACAAGTATTATATAGATCCTGAAAACAGGCACTTTTCCAAAGCACTAGGCAGGAACATGTTTAATGCACAAGCGCCTGCAAGACGTATTGATTCTTGTGTGTCATCCCATCTGAAGGTGCACTTCCAAGTAAACATGCATAAACGTGAGGTTGTCTATGAGCAGCTGAACAGGAACATGTAAAAATAGGTGTCAGATTATACAGAGAGAGGGAGAGGGAGAGAGAGAGAGAGAACAGCCCTATGGTTTGAATGACTACACTTTCCTGAAACCCATAGCATCATAGCACTGCCTGCCAGGGCATAAATCCAGTTATACAAGACCATCTGACTGGAAAAGTTTTCAATTATCTCCAGGAAATACTCCACTCTCTGGGCAGGAGTGGATTTATTTTCTATTTGAGAAAGGGGATGTAAATATCAACAGGGTAATCAGATCATATCAGTGTTTATGTCGAGCAGTGCAGAGGTCACCACCTAACTTTGGAAAGCGATCAGGGAATCACACGGAAGAGAAACTTGCTGGGAATCGAAGCAGCAAAATGTGAACATGAAATCTGAATTGTTATATAAAACGTGATGAGTTGAACAGAGCACACCAGACCCACGTAGGGCCTTCCTCGTATTATTTCTGATTGATGGCTAGCCATGCTAGCTCACTAGCTTTAATCAGAAAAAGAAAGAAAATATATATACACACATAAATAGATATTAATTTATATACATATATATTAAACCTGGTTACATTTTAAAGCTTGCAGAACATGCATTGGATGGAAACGAGCAACAGTATTTAGCAACCCGATTCCGGGTTCCAATAGAAATCGGGTATGCACGATTTCTAACAGGAAAGGTAACTAGCTAATTGGAGATCAATCCACAGATGGCAAACGTTTAATCGGGTCTTATAAATCATTAAGATCCTTCTTATTATAGTGGTTTATGAGAAATTGCAGGGTTCGAGCAGAAACTCTGTCTAGTTGTAACATTGTTTACTACCGACATACTAGCAACAGCTCGATTAGCGGCTGCTAACTTTCCCCGTAACAGAAAATCATAATCTTGATGAGAAACTTGAATAGAAACCCTGTAAAGAGACGGCGTATTCGTGCAAATGTCCATAACTTCTTTTCAAAGCTAGAAACACATGTTTTACTTGTCCAGACAGCATTAAGTAGCTCAACAGGCCCCGGGCCGCTACTTCGAAAGAAGCTAGTCTGGAGCTAGCCGCAGTTTAGCTTTAGCTCGGTTAAATCTCTTACCAGACAAAATAGGTTGGAGTGGCAGTCCTCCAGGCTCGCCCCGTTGGGTACAAAACAAGAACTCATCTTCAGGGTGAAGCCAATCTCGCCATCATTTCAACAGCAAACGAACCGATTTTCTTTTGTGTGTGTTGAAGTCTGAACTCCAAGCCGAGCAGCTCCCCAAACCAAATCAGCCGTCAAGACCTCGGCGTCTTTTCTCGGCCAAGTTGAGCTGCTAAGCGAGCTAACTATTCAAAATCCTCCGGGCTCTTGTTGAACTCGCCGACATTCGCTTTTACTTACTTCAGTCGCGGCGAAAAAAAAAAAAAAACCCACACAAAATCTACCCGGTGTTAAAAAGATCCACTCGGCTCCGTGGGGTGCTTTCCTGGTTTTTTTTGTAAAAAACGAACCCGAAGAAAAAAGATGATAAAAACCAGCGTAAATCAAATTGTTCGAGGTAATTCCCCCTCCCCCCTCACTTAGCATCAGAGTATCTGGACACTGCTAGCTAGCCCAAACCAACCTAGCGTTAGCTAACAAGCTAGCTAGCGTTAGCTTGTTGGCTAACCGATTGGCAGCCCAGGCAGGCAGTCAAGTCCAGTTTAAAAAAAAAAAAAAAAAAAAAAAAAAAAAAAAAAAAAAGTGCTCAGTTTACAAAAAGAAAAATATTCCCTTCTATCTTCTTGGTTTTCACGAGAACGTGTCCCGTTGGAAAATGTCCATTAAATATAAATTAAAAAGCCGGCTGTGAAATAGTTTAAAAACGCGAAAGCAACATGGTCCGCTTTCTCATCAGTGGCTGCTGTGTGTATTTTTTTTATTTTTTTTTTTTTTTTTTTTTTTTTGCTGTTTGAATAGCTACATGGCTCTGGATCCTTTAATGGCGGCCACAGGGACACACTCTATAGCTGCCTTCGGCTCCGGCTGGGAGTCAAAAGAGGAGAAAGGAGTCGACTCCGGATTTTAAAGTGGAAAACCGAGGCGAAGGTGGAAAGAAGTCGGTTCTTCGTGGGAATCGTTCTCCTGAATTACAAATGATTTTGTATATATAATATACAATATACTATTTGTGTACATATACATGCATAACATTTCAGGGAGTGTGTGTATATATA
>JAAIIK010000187.1:1164372-1177040 GCA_014706435.1 Silurus glanis
CCATTTACGACTCCACACAACTTCTGTGAGAGTTTAAAAAAAGTATGAGGCTCATTCTATGAAAAGGCAAACTTTTTTATTTTATTTTATTTTTTTTTATAATTTTCTACACTGACAGTTCCAGAGAGCAATGAAGAGTAATAATAACTTTTATAAATATATATATTTTTTGTGAGTCATAGAAATAATGTGGCATTCGCAAAGAAATAAAAATCTTACTTAGGATTGCAGCAGTCAACATTGCACAAAGGGGGACTACCACAGTCACAAGTAAAACCTCTGTTAAGACAAAGGGATCGTTACAGTGAAAACAATATACCAGAACTTGTTTTTGAATAGACAGTCTGCAAATTAGTCTTTATCCATTTGGGTTTCACATGGCTTCTGTGGGAGTTTAAAAAGGTAGGCAGCTCATTCTATGGAAAGGCAATCTTTTTTTTATTATTATTTTCTACACTGACACATCCAGAGAGCCATGAAGAGTAATAAAACCCTTGTTTTTTTTTATAAGTATAAAACAAATGAGTTCTATAGCTATTTTTTTTGGTCTATAGAAAGAAATATAAATTATTATGAAATTGGTTTTCATGTTTTTTCCCCCAACATAATAGCATGTCCTAATAAAATCCTGCATCATAGATTTATACAGCATTGATGATAAATTGTAGGTTTGTTGATATTGCTGGTGTACAAAGATTAAACAGAGTAAATATAATTTGTTACAGTATTTAAGTGGCTTTTTTTTTGCGTATCTGTACTTTACTAAAGTATTTCCATTTTGGGACACATTTACTTTAACTTAACTACATTTCCAAGTCAAATATCTTACTTTTTACTTAATTACATTTTGTGAAATCACTCGTTCCTTTTTATTTATGAATGGATAAAAAACTTACCAAGAACCCATCAAGCCACCAATCATAATAGAAAACCACTCAGTTTTGAACTTGTTTTGATTGCTTCTTTCTGGTATTTACTTAGTGCGAACATACAGTTCAGCAACAAACAGAACATTTTGAGAGGAATAAATGATGGAAGAACCTCCTGACTCTAACTTGTCACTACTGTGTGCAAACACTGTGGCCTTATTTGCACAATTTTTTTTGATTAGTTAAAAAGAAGGTTTTGGGCTCATGGTAATTTAAATAGATATCAATAGATATCAGTGTTTATGAATCAATATCATTCTATTAATTGATTGGTGTGTTAAGAGTAACATAAGAGTCTTTTCATATAAACTGAGTTAATTAAGCAAGAGTCTCATGACAAATAATAATAATATGACATTATGGTCTATGTATTAAATCATAGTACTTGGATACTTAAGTATTTTTAAAAGCAAAACTTTTTGTAGTTTTACTCAAGCAAAAGTTTAAAGGGTGAACTTTTACTTTCGCTGGAGTAATATTTTACCCAGTGTATCTCTAATTAACTCAAGTGTGGTTTGTGTACTTCGTCCACAACTGTGTACAAACACTGATGTGTCAAGCACAAGCTCAATTGTACAAAAACACACACTGACTTTTAGCTGGTTTAGTACGTTTGCAGACAGCAAAAAAAAAAAAAGACATTTAAAATTGTCATTTTAACGCATTTCTTTCTTAAGCTATCCAATAAAACAGGTTACTTGAAGGCTGAGGAAAAATAGTCAGAGAAATAGTCATGTGGCAAAGAAATGAAACTCTCACTTAGGATTTTAGCAGTCAACATTGTACAAATAAGGACTACCACAGTTACAAGTGAAACCTTTGTAAAGACACCAGCTCAGCTTACTGGAAAAGCATCTAGAAACAGAATGCAAATTATAACAGAAGCAAAAGCTCTAATGTGAAACATCACCCGGGGATCAAAAACATCAGCCCGGTTATGAGACTTTTTTTTTATATTATCTTGTCCACAGAGTTTTTAGTTATCTTTAAACAAACAGGAATTTGAAAAACCAACTGTGTACACCAATCTTTAATGAGAAAAGAGAAAGATATAGTCTCTGAGATAAAACTGGCATGTCAGTAATCAGTAATATTAGTTACTGCCCTGTCTACTCTCCCTCTTCTATTTACAATCATATTAGTCATAGTAGGAGCATGAGGTTGAGTGATTCCTATCATGGGTGCCCTCTGTTAGGCCTTGTTGCAGCACCAGGTTCATATTAAAAAACCTGTAACTAATTATGTCAATACCAATACAGAAAACCTATTCTCTCATCCTGATTTATTCTGGATGAAGTTCTCATCACTTGGAAGCCACGTGCTGGATGGCCCCATATGGACAGTCTAAAGACTAAATATACCTGAGAGTCCTGTAGGTGGTATTCATTTGAAACATAAAGATGGATTTAAACCGCAAATGATATAAACAAGTTTGCTTTAATGGTTTAGGAGTACAGTTTTTCACTTAAGTCTCCATCAGTTAACAGATGACAATTTCAGCAAAATAGACTTCATAAAACTATAATATACAGTATGTCCTGGTTAACTTTGCATATTCTGACTATATAAAACAGTTATATTAGGTTAATAATCACGTCACCGCCCAGTGTTACATATACGAAGATATTTTTTTTAGTCTGGTTCCTCACAAGATCTTTTCGACAAATCTTGAGGTTTTTTTTAACTTAGCATTATCGCCCATGGCTTGCTAATTACGGCACAATTTATAGAAAAAAACGTATAATTATATATAGAATTTAAATATTAAAAAAATTAGAGTTGTGTTGGCACATTTGTTATAAGCACTATACAAGTTAGTTAGTTTTGTGTTTTGTGTGGTCCTGTGTAAATCTGTGTTGTTTTATGTAATCCCTTGGTCCTGGAGATATGTTGCTTTGTTTCACTGTGTATTGTACCTGATGTATACGTTTAAAATGACAATTCGGCAATTATTATTTGACTTGACTTGTTCTCAGCCGACCCCAGAGCAGTTTTTAATTTGTCCATAGATCATTTTGCATTATGTTCAAATCTGTTTAATTATATGAGATTTCGAGTAAATCTGAAACAGGTAGAATTTAGTAATCCCTTTTTAAAGACAGCATATTTTTTCTCTCTCACTTTCTCCATTTGGCTAATTAGTTCCTTGGTCTAGAAAAGCACACGTTTTGCACGTCAGTGGATAGTTCGCCATATGTTAGCTATTATTTGGGTAATGCATGGAGAACATCAAATAAACCATCATCTGAGAAATTCTAACCATGTTGTGTCTCCCTTCTTAACTCATTATTACATCAATAAAAACCCCCAACTCAGTTTAGTTTTCTAGAGCATCTTGAACATAGATATTTTTAACAATGTACCTCTTTATAGAAACTAAAATGTAGTAGCATTTAATAATGCATGGAGAGACCATTCAATACTTAATTGATTGTTTATAATATTTTAGACAGTTACTGTTAGATAGAGCCAATATAGCATGGATGAAATGAAGGTTTTTGTGATTAAAACAATGCAATCCAGATGCAACAAATGGCTAAACTTGTCTCCAGTATCTGTTCTTTATGTTACAGTTTTCAGTATCTGTTCTTTATGTTGTTTACACTTTACAGGAAATTCATGCTGTGTACTCCAATTATCACAGTCTTAGTAAATGCTTACCAGAATATACAGGTTTCTTAGACAACAGAACATTTCTCAAAGTACTTTGCTTATAAAATGATCATGCTGTTCTTCTGAAAACTCAATGTGCTAACATTTACTACTTTTTTTTGTAAGTTTATGATACAGTAAAATTCCATATTAAATAATCCAAAAAGTACAAATGAAGAGTAGAGTTGGGAGAAAGGGGTGTGGCAGCAAACCTACAACAGAAGCAGTAAACAGAATCTGGTTCTGAGACCAAGTGAAACACAGAATGACAAGCTTTCTGAGGAATAGCCAAAACCACCAAAAGCAGAATCAAATTCTGGGTGATAATAATGAAGGGAAAACCTTTTTTTTTTTTTGTTATATTCAGTACTGTCAAGTTGATACTAAAAGTAATACATACTTTGGTAGTAAGGTGGGATTAGTTCAGACAAGAAAGAAGATAATCTACTTGGCAGCTGAGCAGGTTACTACAGCCTATGTCAGTTCTTGAATTCAGTTTAGGGGTCAGAACCTGCTCTTTGTACCTTTTGAAGCACCTGCATTAGCCCAAGAGGATGTTTACAGAAAAGGTTTGGTCACAATTAGGGCAGAAAGGCAAGTGATCTATCATTTTGTTTAATATTATGCCCCAAGACCAAAATGTAGCAAAATGTAAAAGAATACCTTCAAGTCTTTCTAAACGTCTTTCTTGTCTGAAATGAGCTGGAAAGCACACCCAAGACCATATAACGCATTACCTGTGCGAGAAAAAAAAACACTGAGAGTTTCAAGTTGAGTTGTGACTACAGGGAGCTAATGCATTTGACCAGTGGCTGTAATTTGTAATCCCCTCCCTATGAACAAGAAAAGGCAAGATGTATGCTCCAAAATTCAAAATTAATGTTCTGCAACTCAGTATGGTCTCTTCCACTCTTTATAAGTTCATGTTAGTTCATATCAAAATGGCTGCGTACAGCATCAGTAGCAAAGAAAGTAGCACTTTAAATGATGTATGCCACATATAAGCAAGTATAAGCAAGTATATCTGTACCTTGTTGAATATATAATATTGACTTTACAGAGCACTACGAAGAAAAGTATACATCTATCATCACAGTTTGTTAACTAGCTTGAAATTACAAAATATTAACAGAGAGGAGTCTATGTTATTCACTACTTTGTAGATCAAATGCAAAAAAAAAAAAAGTATTGTCATTACAGTTCAACTGTGGCATAAATAATAAAATACGTTCCTTATCATAACAATAAACACATGATACTGGAATTGCTAAGCTTTTTGGTTCTTGGGTTAATAGCAGGAAAAACAACCAACCTTCTTTATACCCATGTGGACAAATCCACTGATTCCATTTGGGACAAGTTAAACTTCTGCCAAATTTTTAAGTACTGTAGTATGGTCTGGTGTCTGGTGGGACTATGGTTGTAATTTGTCGATCATGGTTAGACAATTTAGTACAAAGCCCTAGCTTTAAGAATGATGTAAAACAGATTAAAATAATCTTAATTAAAACATCTTGGGGTAATTCACTATCACAGCAAACTTTTCAAAATGCAGTTTTTAGTTAGAAAGGTACAAGGTAATATGTACACACTGTACCAGCCAGATGTCTCCTATGCAAACGTTAAGAGAAGACTTAAGATCAATGTTGGGTTTCCCCATATAGGGCATGAATTCTCAAATTGTTCTAGCAAAAACTTTCTAGAATAGCTCCTTTCAGTCCTACTGTATTAGCTCTCAGACCCTACACAAAACAAAAACAAGAGAACTGTCAAGGCAAGCAATGCAGGCCAGTGGTCAACAGGAATGCCCATTAACTGGATAACTGACCAAAAGCAGACTAAGCAGTCTTATTGACAAATTGTTTGAGCTCCTCATTTTACATTATATTACAGAAGGGAATTGCACTGCTGTATAAGGTAAAACTTATAAGGGGAACTTGTTGGTAATAGTATGTATCTCTCGAATTCAAACCCCATACAAGAAATACTAGTAATTGCACCCAGTAAGGCAGCATGATCCAGATATCCCAGAAGTTCCAGATGTCCCAGCATGGACAGTTTCATGAAATAGCGCATTGAAAAACAGGCCAGTATGAGAACCTTTGATTGATTCTTCTTTCTAGAACAAATTCATGAGAGCCAAGACAAAGACACCATCACTGAGTAATTCTTCCAGCTTAGATGGAAGGACCGGCAGTCCACTGTTTATGGATGTGTATATATATATATATATATATATATATATATATATATATATATATATATATACACACAGAGATTTTTGGCTTTACTTTTTCTTAATTTGCACACTTGTATTTGTTAATATTTACATTTGCTCAACTGAATGACACAAAAGATAATTATTATTTGCCTTTTGTACTGTGTCCCTGTATATTAATGATTATACCAAAAACTGGGCCCAGTGTTGAAAACAAGCTGGATGGCGACAGGTTTCTGTGGGTTAATAATATCAGTGTAAAATTATTGCCATTTGACTTTTCTCCCAAATATCAAGTTTAAAGTCTCCATATTAGTTTGGGAGTAGCTAGACCAAGGAGAGCATTTGGCAAAACCCCTCAAAAGAAAATAAGATACACCTTTACCTTTATTCGTCCCACAGTGGGAAACTTCTCATGAACAACAGATGACTCATATTTACCTGTCTAGCTTCCTTGAGAATTGTAATAATTTAGTTTTGAGACTTATGCACTACCTATCAATTACAGGTCTATGGTATTCTGAAGTCTTTGGACAAACCTTTCCAGGTAAGTATTGTCATCACTGCCACAACAGTTACACTGCCTGCCAGGGGCAACAATGTGGCCTCATGACAAAGATCAGGCCTGATGGAATTTTGGTTGGGAATTGTCCTCTAGGTATTCTATGTTTTTCATCTTTAATTCTTTTAAGTACAGATGTTCGTTGGTCATCATTAATCTCAAGCAATTTTTTTTCTCTTTTCTGGTTTCTTTTCTTTTTGTCTTAATTTGTACCTTGTGTAGGGGTCCATATCATTTACACTGTTTGCTTTATTTTTTTATATACAAGCATTTGGCAAGGTCAAATGTGCCTTTTACCCACATCGTTGTAGCTCATGAGTCACTCTACTTTGGTCTTTCTTTGCATTTCTAAAGTGTCTTTCATGACTGTTTATCCAATGTGCAAGTTAATGTCAAGTCTTTTTTCCATAAGCAGCCATTTTTGCATGCCTCAGTTGTGCAGCTTGAGGGCATTAAACGACACCTTGCCAAACTGCCAATGCTCTGCACAGTTCTATGGTTATTTTATTATGAACTAGTCCTTCTGCTGGATTTGCTTATGAAACAGAATATCTTCTGCGATAACCAGAAATAACCAAATTTCATGAATGTTTTCTCAGCACATTTTTGCTTTTGACATTGTCAATGTATCCATTTATCCTACAGACTCAAATGTTTTTATCTATTCGGATGAGTTGTTTAATCATATAAGCATATTGTTTAACCATATAAGCATAAGCTCAAAATTGCTTCTACTAGCACCACAGTTAGCAAAAAGTGTAAGGTGGGTAGACAATAAAAATCTGTTTTAAGGCAGATAGTATACAATTATCTTCTTCTTTTTCTTCTTCTTCTTCTTCTTCTTCTTCTTCTTCTTCTTCTTCTTTCGGCTTTTCCCATTAGGGGTCCCCACAATGTATCATCCGTCTCCATACCCCCCTGTCCTCTACCTCGGCCTCTTTCAACCCAACTACTTGCATGTCTTCCCTCACCACATCCATAAACCTCCTCCTTGGCCTTCCTCTATTCCTCCTTCCTGGTGGCTTCATCCTCAGCATTTTCCTACCGATATACCCCATGTCCCTCCTCTGCACATGTCCAAATGATCTCAATCTTGCCTCCCTCACCTTGTCTCCAAAACGTCCTACATGCACTGTCCCTCTAATAAACTTGTTTCTAATCCTGTCCATCCTCGTCACTCCCAACGGAAACCTTAACATCTTCAGCTCTGCTACCTCCAGCTCCGCCTCCTGTCTTTTACTCAATGCTACTGTCTCTAAACCATACAACATCGCAGGTCTCACCACAGTCCTATAAACTTTCCCTTTCACTCTTGCAGATACCCTTCTATCAGAAATCACTCCTGTCACTCTTCTCCACCCACTCCACCCTGCCTGCACTCTTTTCTTCACTTTTCTAACACACTCTCCATTACTTTGCACTGTTGACCCCAGGTACCTGAACTCCTCCACCTTCTCCACCTCTTCTCCCTGCAACCGCACCCCTCCACTGCCCTCCCTTTCATTCACACACTTGTACTCTGTCTTACTCCTACTGACCTTTATTCCCCTTCTCTCCAGCACATACCTCCAGCTCTCCAGACTCTTCTCACCCTGCTCCCTACTCTCACCACAAATCACAATATCATCCGCAAACATCATAGTCCATGGAGACTCCTATCTGACCTCGTCCATCAACCTGTCCATCACCACTGCAAACAGGAAAGGGCTCAGAGCCAATCCTTGATGCAGCCCAACCTCCACCTTATTTTAATACTAGTAGAAGTAGAATCCGTTTATTATTATGTTTGATGTGAAATTTATTGTGCATTTGCATATAACTCATTCTGGCATTTTGTCTTTGTAAACAACCACAATGGATTTAAAATGAAGCAATCAAAATGTGATTGATGTGTGACAATCAAGATATGAGACACCTGTAGTAGCTGCTTTGTTTGTGGGTCTTTCTGCTTTCAATTTCTTTACTGTAATATTCTCCTTGGTTGTTTCCCCAAGACGTTTTGGGTAATTAACCATCGGTACTGTGAAGTGCTGTCCTATTAGTTTTGCAGCATTTGACTAAATCTGACCAGAACATAACACTGCCTTTCCTTCTTCATATTCTTTTCATCCTATAATTCTGGTACAAACTAATCTTGGTTTCATTCAAAGTATCTTGTTTCAGAATTGGGCACCTTTATTTTTTATCTTTACTAGAAGTCTAATCTGGCCTTTCTTCTCCTAAGTGTTAACAGTATTTTGCATCTCAAAGCCACCTCTTTATTTTAGCCTTTGACAATGATAGACCCACATTCTCTAGACTGTTCTTGATTTAGATAGATGCGGAGGTGTTTTTCTTTACCAAGGAAAGAATTTTGTAATCTTCCACTAGTTGTCTACCATGGTCTTCTGGGCCTTTTGGTGTTGCTGAGATTGTCTGTGCATTCCTTCTTTTTAAGAATGTACCAAATGGTTGATTTGGTCACTCATAAAGTTTCTGCCGTCTCTTGACTAGGTCTGTTTTTTTTTCAGCTTCCCGTCACTTGCATCAACATGTCCTGGACCACATACTGAGAATTCCCATAAACAGCTACCAAATGCAAATTCAACAGTTGGAACCAACTCCAGATTTGAAATTACATTTGACCCTGTGTGTTAATAAATGTCATATCAAATCATATAAAATCTTGATTTGCTTAATTTCAAAACCATTTTGGTGACATATAGAGACAATATTACAAATATTTACTGCCCAAATACCCATAAACGAGTACTAAAAGTATTGATGATATTACCAAGATAATAATTTAGGGGTTTAGATTGGTATTTTTTATTGTTATATTCCCTATGGTGAATATTTTATGTAATATGTAATGAATACAGTGGGGAAAAATTATTATTTGATCCAATGCTGATTTTGTAAATTTACCCTCTTACAAAGAAATGAACAGTCTAGAATTTTTAGAGAGAGTAATTTGTAAAATAAGTATTAGATCCCCTACCAACCAACAAGAATTCTGACTCCCACACACATAAATTAGTCCTGTCCCTTTAAAAAAGAACTCCTAATATCAATTCACTATGTGTATAAAAGACACCCGTCACAGAATCAACCTCAAAAGAGCTGTCAAAGGATGTCAGGGACAAGACTGTAGACCTGCACAAGGCTAACAATTCTTGCTAATTTGATATGGGATCAAATACTTATTTCACTTGATCAAACACAAATTATTTTATAACCTTTCTTTAATGTTTTTTTTTTTAATGATTTTTTAATATTCTGTCTTTCTCTGTTAAAATTCTAGACTGTTCATTTCTTTGTAAGGGGGTAAACTCACAAAATCAGCATGGGATCAAATCATTATTTCCCCCCCACTGTATTTGTTTTAAATATATAAATATTCCATATTTCAATATTTCCTCATAACATCTAAGGGAGTTTTTCCTTGCCACAGTCGCCATGGCTTGCTCATCGGGGATAAATACACATCTTTCACCTTAACTCTTAAAATTCTGTAAAGCTGCTTTGAGACAATGTCTGTTGTGAAAAGCCTAAACACTATCAGAAGCACTGACCTACATTTACAATATAAATTGTAATATTTGTTCCATGAAATTGTATTAATTTATGTACAACAGTTTATTCTCTTCATTTCGTAGCGTTTCTCTTGGCTGCACTGCTTCCAGTATGTGTATGTGGATGTTAGATTTTTTTACTTGAAATTCCCCGTAAGCTAGCTAGCTTGTCTTAGCCCGGGAAAGGGTTTGTTCGCCACTTCCAGACCAGTAAATACACTTGAAAGACTGGTCAGAAACTTCATCACTGCATCACTACCAGACACACTGGATCCTCTACAGTGAGCGTTCCGCCAGAACCGCTCTACTGAGGATGCCATTGCTCATCTTCTTCACACAACAATGAGCCACCTGGACTACAGAAAAGGGAATTATCCAAAAATGCTTGGACTACAGTTTGTGAACTACAGTTCAGCGTTCAACACCATAGTTCCCTCCACGCTCACCTCTTAGTTGGATGTCCTGGGACTCAGCCTGCCGCTGTGTCAATGGATCTCCAACTTCCTGACAGACAGACCACAAGCCATATGGGTTGGCAAACACAACTTATCCACCCTCACCCTAAGCACTGGAGCTCCCCAGGGTTGTGTTCTGAGCCCCCTGCTGTACTCACTGTACACATGTGACTGTGTGGCCACTTACTTAGTTTGCTGATGACACTGTTGTGGTAGGCCTGATCTCAAACAACGACGAGACGGCCTACCTACAGGAGATAAAAAAAACTGGAGAGATGGTGCCAAGAGAACAATCTTCTCCTGAACGTCAGCAAGACTAATGAGTTGATAGTGGACATCAGCACGAAGCAGGAGCGGTCATACCAACCGCTAAACATCAACGGGACCCCAGTGGAGAGAGTGGACAGTTTCCGGGACCTAGGTGTTCACATCACACAGGACCTGTCTTGGTCCTGTCACATTAACACCCTGGTGAAGAAGGCCCGGCAGCGTCTGTACCATCTGAGACTTTAAACGACCCTCTCAGGTGCTAAGGACCTTTTACACTTGCACTATTGAGAGCGTCCTGACGGGTAGCATCACTTCCTGATTCGGGAACAGCACCATAACAGGACAGGTGAGCCCTCCAGTGAGTGGTGCGTTCATCTGAACATACCATTCCACTGAGTTCCCTAACCTGCAGGACATCTACAGCACGCGGTGCTGAACCAGGGCCAGGAAGATTGTGAAGGACCTCAGCCATCCCAACAATGGACTATTTTCTTTGTTGCGTTCAGGGAAGCGCTTCCGCTTCTTGAAAGCAAACACAGAGAGAATTCCATTCGGAGTTTAAACCAGGAAACACCCAGGATCTAGTACTGGACCTCTCTCTCCATCTTATTTCTGCACAATATTTTTGCACTATTATGACACCTTAATTTTGGACTGTCACCTCAACTCTGAACTTGCACAGCACAGTGTCACTTTATACCACACCATACTGCACATGGACACTTTAAGGACAATCACACTAAATCACTTTAATTTGTAATATCTGTCATACACATCCATCCCTAGATTCATGTATATACATATATTTTCTATAGTTTATACTCTTTTATTTATCTACTTTATTTTGTTATCCCTAAATTCTATTCCTTTTTCATGCTTAAATGTTGGACAAGTTGTACAAAGCATTTCACTGCATGTCGTACTCTGTATGTACTGTATGTGTATGTGAAAATAAAAATTTAACTTGATTTGAATTTGAACTTAAACTTAAATCATGTGTTTAAACTTCAATCATCAGTTGAAGAATTTTAAACTCAGAGGTCTTTGGGGATAAACACTGTGGCAGTTCTCATTTTGGAGAAATTTTTCAGCACAATTTGTTTTCTGAATCTGTCTGAAGATTGATGGAGCATCATATGGTAATACGTATAGTAATAATGGTGCTTGTTGACTTTGTTGACAAAATGACAATTCATATAGATTATTCCAGTGATTTGACCAACAATGATTTCACCAATCTCTCTTCTCTGTGTGTGTAACTGAGTAGACTGTTAAAATTAGAGAACTAACTATCATTTCCAAACTGGGGCCTTACAGATATTCCTCCATAGCATGTGCAGCAGCATATTTCTCTTTATCTAGATTGTTTCAGTACAAGCTTGCTTTAAAGTCCAGACTGACAAAACCTGCAGAGATCTGTACTTCTCACATAGTTGTCACAAAAGGCACCAGCTGTTGCATTAACTTTCGAAAGACCCAAAGTGAAACTAAGTAGGTTACTGCATTTGGCCAACAGCAGTTTCAGATCTCCTTTCCAGTGCTGTGGTGTGCAGCCAGGTACACCAATTTCAATACCTTCCTCTGAGAATGAAATCTACAGGTGCTCTGTTGTTTTTCAGTTTCAATGAACTTAACGGGAGTCTTTAGTTAGTTTTTATATACTCCTGCTTCCACACAAAATGCTTTATTATAGCTTGTCATTTTGATGCTTGTCATTATTTGCATGTAACATCTGTAACATCTGTATCTGTAGAAGAAATCAATGTTTTGTTAACTGTGGTTATAGCCTTGTGTGTAACACAGAGCATTTGCCTTATCCCTATACATAACTAGAAGAAATCAGTTAGGCTATATTTTCTAAATGATGTGCTGCAGACATTAGGAGATTCTATTCTGTAAGTACATAACGAATTATAAAATCATTATTTTAAGAGATCCTTCTTAACTTAACTTAGATAGATAGATAGATAGATAGATAGATAGATAGATAGATAGATAGATAGATAGATAGATAGATAGATAGATAGA
>JAAIIK010000187.1:1178962-1212794 GCA_014706435.1 Silurus glanis
TACTACTACTACTACTACTACTACTACTACTACTACTACTACTACTATTACTACTACTACTAGTAATAATAATAATAATAATAATAATAATAATAATAATAATAATGTCCTACACAAAAAATGTGAAGGTTGGCAGCTCAGGTATTATAATGAAACTGGAAAAAAACATCACTGGACACCATGTCTATTTAATGCAATTTAAAAAATGCATTATTCTGGGAATTTAAAGTAGAAAACTTATTATAGGGTTTTTTTTCCTTTCAACACAGATTGTGTTTTGATTACAGAAGGTCTTGGTTAATTTTCTATAACGGATGTGTCTGAATTATCACAGGTGTAAAGTAAATCACAGGTTTACATTTGTGTTCTTCAACTTTCTTTCTCTTTTGCTGGTACTTGTGTCCTGGAAACACTACATAATCTTAACATAATAACAAATAAATTAGGAAGCCAATAGTAGTAGTAGTAGTAGTAGTGGAAGTATCATCATCATTATTATATTAGCAGATGCAGTTTCTTTTACCCAAAATTTGGGGTGCTGCAGCCTCCAGAGCACCTCTACTTCCTGTGTCCTTGATCATGACAGTGTAATTTTGTGCAGAGACAATGAAATTGTTATATCACACAAGTAGCTGTTTGGTCTGTTGAATCTCATTATGCTATGACATGCAGATGGTAGGGTCAGAATCTGGCATTACAGGGATGGGCCCAACCTTTCTTGTGATAACAGTTCAGGTGTGCAGAGTGCTTCCTTGGCACACATTGGGTCCCTTAATACCAATTTGAATGCCATATCTCTATTTGCACTGTTGCTGAGCACTGCACTGTTGCTGGCCATCCCTTTATGGCCACAATTTGTGCATCTTATAATGGTTACTTCTATCAAAATAATGCATTATCTCCCAAAGCACAAGTCATGCAAAACTGGCATGATCAATATAAGTCAAGAATAAGTTTAATATCAACATAAGTTAATAGCATCCTCATTTTTTTTTATGTAAACAAACAGTCCCAGCTTGAATATATAGATGAAAAATCTACAGCCATTATATAATTAAACTTTTCATGGGACTGTCTAGATATGGGTGTCCAACCACAGTGTTTCAAAAATAACTGGATTCTGGAGTGCAATTTAAGAATCTGGAGGGCATCGTAAGAACAGGAGCATGGAGGTTGCAGTTTCCACAGCGCTGCACTCTGTCCTCTCTCACCTGGACAATAAAGATACATATGCCAGAATGCTGTTGCTTGACTTTAGTTCAACTCTGAACTGTCAACACTGTCATCCCCTCTAGGTTAATCACCAAACTTGGAGACCTGGGCATTAGCACATTACTCTGCAACTGGACTTTCTGGCCAACAGGCCCCAGCATGTTCGGGCAGACCACCACTGCTCTTCCATCCTCATTATTAGCAGTGGAGTACCACAAGGCTGTGTGCTGAGTCCCTTTCTCTACTCCCTCTTCACCCACAACTGCAATCCTGTATATGGTTCCAAGATCATCATCAAGTTTGCAGACGATACAACGGTGATCGAACTCATCAAGGACAACGATAAGCCAATCTACAGGAAGGAGGTGAACCGCCTGGCTGCATGGTGCACTGACAACAACTTGCTGCTCATCACCAAGAAGACCAAGGAGCTCATTGTAGACGTCGGGAAGGAGAAAGGTGACACACACACACACACCCATCCAAATAAATAGAGTGGTGGTACACCGTGTGACCCGGGAAAGAAAGGGTCCTTGTAGTACTTGTAGAGTGGTAAATGGTCTAAGAGTCGTCTAATTCACAATAGTCACCAGCCACAACAGTAACGCTAGGTGACTTTAGGGGAGATGGTGGAATGTTTACAATTTTTGCTGGAAAAAAGGTTAGTGTGTGAACACCAGGATAGTTTTACATGGAATTCTGTTATCTATCACAGGAGTTATAACTTTTCTCACCTGTGTTTGCTGATGTTTTTTAATTTTTTTAAAAGACTCTGCTAAAAGTTGAAGTACTGACTATCATTTTTTACTCAAGTTAAAGTAAAGATGTATGGTCTTTGACATGTACTGAAGTAAAAAGTAGCCATTAGTACTACCTGTTTTAGTGTCATGCTGGTAACTGGACCTTGATCACACATTTTTATCTGTTATAAATGTAACTTAAATTAATACTTTTTAAGTTTTTAATACTCAACATGGGCATGGACACATATTGATGCTTTATGCAAATGTATGTTTACTATTAGTGAAACCAAACTCAACATAGAGCATGAAGACAAAATATACTTCTAAAGATTTTAAAGTAATTATGGTGTTTTAAATTAGTTAAATCATTAGGGCACACGGAAGGTTAATGAAGAAACTACTACTTCTAACTTTTATACAGACTACATAATCAGATATTTGTTTTCAATTTGGTTTATTTTAAAATATACATTTCTAGCTTTCTATTTCTATGTGTTATGTCTGTGAGGCAAGTTTTCATTGAGATTCAGGTTGTTTTATTTCTGTCTCGGTAGAAGAAATGACGGCAGAGAGCGCCCCCTGTCTGTTTTCTTTGTTTCAGAAAAGCACGGCGTTTTGTTGTTATTGAGTGTATACAAATAAGATGATGTATGAATAACCTATTGCTCTTCAAAATAAAAAAAAAGACAGTAATTAAAGTTTGTTTCGGCATTATGAGGAAAAAAATGCCACAAAACACGCTGGCGCGTTTATCGACCTCAGAGGGTTAATTGTCGGGTGTGTGCATCATGGCGGATATTGTTACTTGATTTGAGACTTGGCGCATCAGTAAACAAATGTTTATTGATTAAAAAAAAATTTATGTGGAGTTTATTACTTTTTTATATCTGAGTAAAGAAAGGACACTGTGAATAAATGTGTGTTGCGTTGAAGGTTTTAATTTCGCCTCTTTTTTATTTATTTATATTTTTAATAAAAATGGTCAAACAGAAGTACGCGCTGCATTAATTGCGTGCTAATAAAATTAGTGCTGTTAAAATGAATTAGCCTTAACGCGTTAATAATGTGTGGTGCGTGAGAGCCAGGAAATGATACACCACTGGTAGATTGGAAGTGTTTGTGCAGAGGGCATGTCTGAACTTGTGGGCTCAAGGCCTAGATTGTAAGGCTTGGATGGAAAGCGGAATAAGATGGGAGAGCATTCATGGAATCATGGATTCATAGGATCTCTGTTTAATTGAGATTTGAAGGAGAACCATTTTTAGTGCTGGTTTGTTCCGTCTACTTTTGTCTACTGGGGTGTGATAAACAAAATCATATAATCAGTGACAGTTTTTGTTTTGACAGTGACTGTTTATTTTGTTTAATTTAAAAATGACTCTTTTATGCACTATTATACTATTAATTCAGTGTGATCACATATTGTATATCCCAGAAATTTCATTTGACCTTGGTGAATGTTTGATGCATGTTGGTGTGAAATGACAGTAGCAGTGAGTCAAGTGAATTTGTCCCTGGAGAAAGAAGATTTTGTGGTAACAAACATGCTGTATGAGAAAACTTTACCATTTTCCTAACGAACCATTGTATTCCCAGTTTGAAAATGACAAGGCCAAGAGAGAACTCTCAAGTTGGCAATGGAAGTGCCAGTATTCATACTACATTCTGGATGAGTGAAAGGTGTTGCTAATGTGTGAGAGCTAATATGAGATCACAAACCTCTACTGAATCCATTGTTCCTGGCAAACCCTTCCATATAAAAGGTGATGCAGGGAAATATTAAGGATTTATGTGCAAGAGTTTATTAATAGATACATCTAGATTCAAAGGTCTTAGTCAAAAACATTTCCAGTTCATACACAATAAAATAACCAAAGTGTATTTATGTATCCAATAGCTATATTTTATACTATACATGTGCTTCCACCTCTGGAGATGCCATGTTTGAGTGATGTGACTGGGGGGAGCTTGATAGCTCAGGTAGAAAAACAACCTGGCTTTATTTTGCCACTGTCACATTTTTCAGGTTTTATTTGATTTTTCTGTGCAGTGCCCATACACATATACACCTGTGCTCGTGTTCAGCTTTCTTCTCTCCCTTATCCTCTTCGTTGCTCACTGAAACAGAGAACACTCATTAATGAAAATTACACACAGGTATTTGATCCTTACCACTCACTTCCCCCGGCTTTGCTCTCCATTTACAAAACAGTGCTTGACCACACCTCTGCTGCCACCTACCCCCACCACATGATTCAGACTGGGGAGCCATCCAGCCTGCAGTCGACTTTTCCCCTGTTGTGAGAGAAAATCCCATCTTTCATGTGATGGAGACACTGAAGCAGGGCATGGTTCAAACAGAGAGTAAAGATAGTAACGTAAGTGAGGGCCACACATGCCTGATGGCCAGTTATTTTTTCTTGATCGTGCAGAACTTGCTTTCCCACTTTTTTTTATTGACACTCTGTGTTCAGATTTTGTTTTTATTATTAGATGGGCCCCTCCTCCAAATTGTACCAGATAATGTCTAACACGCCATGTGGCTTACAGCTATATAATAATTAAAATGGTGGCTTGCAGGACTGCAAATAATAGGGGTTTAGCCACTTATCCCTAATACTGTAATGTGCATTATCATAAAAAAAGAATCATATTCTCAAGTATTTAATTAAACCACTCCACTAAACTATCTATTTGCGGATGATAAATGCATGTAAAGATTGATTTACTCATGAAATAAACAAAGCGCCTTGGTCTTTCAGGATTTCTTTCATACTGAAATGCTGGAAGGGGCACTGCTTACAGGTATCACATTGCATAGTCTACCAAAACAGACACAAAGTGATTCCCTTTGTCCATCCTAATTCTTTTGAAGGGGACCTTGATTAATTGTGCTATAGGGACGGTTGTTAGATTTAACATTTGACAACATGCTCTACACCACTTGTGTACATCTCTGTGACTGCCCAGGCAATAAAACGGGTGATGGTTTAGTGTTTTCTCCTGCGTTAAGTCTCCTGCCATCAAAGTATTACGAGCCTCCTGGTATAACCTTTGTATCGGAGGGTCATGAGTTCAAATCCGAGCACCACCATGCAGCCACTGCTGGTCCATTGAGCAAGGCTCATAATCCATAACTGATCAGTTGTAAAAAATTTAAGTCGTTGTGGATAAGGGCATCTGCCAGATACCATGAATGTAATGTCATGCAAATGCAGTACAGTGGTCCCCGGGAAACTCCACAGGGGTTACGTTCTAAGACCCCCCGCGAGTTCCGAAAAAAGCACCCCGACAGCCCCTATGGTACCTTAGTGAATTCATCAAGACATTATGTCACTTTAATACAATAATTTGTTTTAAACATTTTTAGGAAATTTGTTAGTGAAAACACAGTTTAAAATGTAATTCCTAACGTTCCTGAACATTCTGTCCCGCTGCGGATTCCCACAAATTTTAAGATAATCCGCAACTTGCTGTTAGTTAGGTTCCAAATGAGAACCTGTGAATTTTCCCAGCCGCAAACTATGAGGGATTGACTGTAACTGGGTTGTCTCTTTACCAGTTTGAGTGTCTTGTGTCATTCAGTACAATCTACCTTTAATAATAAATATGCATGGAAAAAATCGAGGCATAAAAATCTTTAGCAAAATGAGATTTTGTTACTTTTTATGTGATTACTTTTTAAGTGTTGCATGGCTTTGAGCACACATATGCAGACACCTTTGTCCCACTCCAGACTCCTTCCTATCCATACCCCTCCTGTCTACTGAATAACCTACAGCCCATATGATGCCACTGGAAATGGAAAATTTATATTTTACTGCTTGGGAAAAGGAAATCCCATGCAAAGCCTTAAGTTTAAAAAAGTTAATAAAACATTTAATATTTAAAATGGTTTTTTAAATGAAGGACAATTTTTTTTAGATTTATTTGTCTTTTTTCAGCCTCATTAATCTCCAACTTGGGTTATCAGCAGGTTATGACTATTTTTATTTGAATTTCTCTATTTGAATTTTAATGGCACTGTTATCTTAAACTAGAACTTATCTGAAACTTAAAACTACAGAAAATAATAATTTTAACTGTTATAAATATAACAACAGGCATTATTTTTCAAAGATTCGACCACAGATATGGAACAAATCTGACCATCAGCCATTTACAGAAAATACAGCATTGTACTGTACATAGGGGGAAATTAGGTTTTTAAACTCCCTGAAACATAATCCAGTTCTGAATGCTTACAAATTTACTTGCTGTGAATTATAACCTATTCATTTTATGTGTATAATTAGTGCAATTATGTTGTACCCCAATGTTATTTAATGTCAAATCAGATATACATCAAAATATATCAGATGAATTGAAACACAGTTGATTTAAGACAGCAAGGAGTTGTATTGTGTGTTTGTAGATCTAGAGAAAGCTTACAACAGAGTGCTGAGAGAGGAGTTGTGGTATTTTACGAGGAAGTCAGGTGTGTCAGAGAAGTATGTGAGGGTGGTGCAGGACATGTATGAGGACAGTGTGACAGCAGTGAAGTGTGCAGTAGGGATGACAGACTGGTTCAAGGTGGAGGTTGGACTGCATTGTGGATCAGCTATGAGCACTTTCCTGTTTGCAGTGGTGATGGACAGGTTGACGGACGAGGTCATACAGGAGTCTCCGGACTATAATGTTTGTGGATGATATTGTGATTTGTACATGTGATTTGTACATGATTGTACACCTTTTATATGGAAGTACATGTGTGTTAATGAGAGGGAGGGCAGTGGAGGGGTGTGGTTTCAGGGAGAAGAGGTGGAGAAGGTGGAGGAGTTCAGGTACCTGGGGTCAACAGTGCAAAGTAATGGAGAGTGTGTTAGAGAAGTGAAGAAAAGAATGCAGGCAGGGTGGAGTGGGTGGAGAAGAGTGACAGGAGTGATTTGTGATAGAAGAGTATCTGCAAGAGTGAAATGGAAAGTTTGTAGGACTGTGGTGAGACCTGCGATGTTGTATGGTTTAGAGACAGTGGCATTGAGTAGAAGACAGGAGGTGGAGCTGGAGGTAGCAGAGCTGAAGATGTTGAGATGTAAAGGTGACCATAATAGGTCAATGGAGTCATCTAATGTAGGTGTAAATACAAATGCATATTTAACATCTTTCTACCTCAAATAAGCTTTTCCCTTAGTTTATGTAATTACATTTTATAGGATGCACCATAATGTATTAATATATAATTAGAATCATACGATTTCCAACATAGCCTCTATATACGATTATATGTAGTATATAAACTCTAAGCCTCTAAGTACAGTGCCTTGCGAAAGTATTCGGCCCCCTTGAACTTTGCGACCCTTTGCCACATTTCAGGCTTCAAACATAAAGATATAAAACTGTAATTTTTTGTGAAGAATCAACAACAAGTGGGACACAATCATGAAGTGGAACGAAATTTATTGGATATTTCAAACTTTTTTAACAAATAAAAAACTGAATGTATTGTGTCTTGTGTTTGACACAGAGATGAAGGTCCCTAGCCTGATTACAGAACCGTTAGAGCTCCTGTGGATTACCATGTGGTGAATTTGAGGATAACTGTCTCATGTGGGTTTGGTATATAACATCCAACACCTAAAAAAAAAAGAAAAAAGAAAGGTAAGATATTATATATGTACATACAATATATATATATATATATATATATATATTGAATTTGCCACTAAAGAAAAAAAGATTATATAATAATGAAACAGTACTGACCCACATCAGGCCTTATTATTTTCCCATTCTGCTGTTTGACCAGAAGCTCCCAGTATGTATGATCAGCATCTATACCTGCCACTCCGTTCACACTTACAAGGAAGGGACCGTAGTTTGGATCCTCTTTGATTGTGAATCTATGAAAAAAATTGTGTATATACAGTAAATGAAGTAAATTACATTTTTTTTATATTTTTCAAGTAATTGGTTTCTGGGAGTTCTAAGCATCCAAATTAAAAAATGATGTGATATAGAAAAAAATATATAACACTTCCGCTGTTATTGTAAAATAAGCAATATCACATTGATCACTGACTATCACATAACAGCACCTCGGCATTGATTACTTTCCTATAACAGCACGGCCCATTGTGTTTTATTCCTTGCTTATTGAACATCTTCTGAAGATCTAAAAAGCATGGGTCTGTTATACATTATTAAGATCTCATCCTATATGCAGATCAAGGGTAATATGCAAAATACTGTGTCAGGAATTTTGGCTTGATACAAAACACAATTAGATTATAAATCAATGCACAATATCTAATTTACTACATCAATAAAGGCCACACATGCATCTCTGTTATCTGTAAATCTGACCTCAATTGTACTAGTACTAATTAACAGTCAATATTGCCAAAACAGTTAACTATGTGACCTACATGACCCATAAATATATAATATCACTTACTTGAAATCATTATATGTGGATTGGATCTTCCTCATAGCACCAAGTAAAATCCCTCTGTATGCAATGTCAGTGGTGAAGGTCAGATTCTTCTGTTCGTTGACTGAGTTGTATACCATCAGTGAAATGGGATAGGGCCCCTGGATGTCTGCAAGCAGTAACACGAACATCACATGCTCTATATTAGACTTTATGCTGCTTCTAAAATAATAAATAACTAAAACAAAAGGTCTTTGTAAATACACATTTGCATGCAGGTACTGTGATTTATCACAATCTGAAGTGAACAATAAACTACAAGTTCAAAACTCCTCAACAAATCCAAAATGCAAAAGCAAAACCAAACCATATTGATTTCAGAAACCTGTTGGCAATCATAAACATGAAAGCAGAAGCAAAACGATTAATATTATCTTGAAAATTTAACAGAAATGCGCCATTATGCTCAATAAGTATTGTTCCACTCTGAGCTAATAGGGTTTTTTTTTTGCTCTTTGAGATTTTATGTCCAGTTTTCTGTTACATTTTTGTGTCTTTTACTGTGTTTCTGGCTACATGTTCAATTTGTTTACATGTTAAAATCTGTATATAGTCTATACAAAGGAAGAATTGAATTGATAGGACTTACACTACACATACGCAAGACCTTTTGTCCTAAAAGATACAATCTCACCTGAAGTAATGACCAATGGAACCAGAATGTACGCGAACATACACACGGACAAGAGACCTGCGACTTTGAAAGCCATTTTGCTTCTTCGTTTCACTGGAGCTGTGTGTGCCCTCGTTCGACAGTACGGCGCTTTATTATACCTCCGCATGATCCTGCCCCGTTTGCTTATCAGGACCAATCCAGATTAATAAAATACATTTGCAGCATTGGTTCATGGCCAAGTGCTGATATCTTTCATTAATGCTCAGATAAGCATTGCAAAATACAAATTAATCTAAGTGATTTGAACTTGATTGTCCTTGTTTTTTATGTTTGCAGGCTTATCTCACTTAATGCATTTCATTTGCAACCTTGATCACATAGTTTACCAAGCTAACTAAATACACTTTTTGCTCTTTCAGAACACTGTTTTTTTTTTTGTGCACTTTTAGAGATGGGTGAGAACTGAACACTTCCTTTCCTTACAACACCCTTAACAGCTACGCAGTTGTGGTGGTCAGACATTTACATTTTACTTGAAACAAATTTGTAATGCAACTATTCATCCCTCATATACAGTATTTTTTCCCCCCTTTTTTCTTGTTAGGTGAATTGTATTCAATATGCTTTGTATAACACATTTGACAATAAAAATTGATACAAAGCAGTAGCAGATTTGTAGTAGATGTTGATTTAGATTAAGGTCCCTAAAAAAGTCACAGTAGACACTTTCAAGGAAAAACATGAGGAAAACACCTTAAATAGAACAAGAGTCAAAAAGGATCCTTTCTTCTTCAGGATGACCCCCAGTAGTGAGGTTATAAATCTTATCATTAATAATAGATCTTGCACAGCTATCATTAGGGCATCTTTGAGGGAGGAACCACAGCAGCAGAGAGTGACTCATAATTGTAGAAAGCTCCAGACAGAAAGAGAGCATCAGGATGAATCACTCGGGCCCAGAGTGTGTGAGAAACTACAGCAGTAGAAATGTCTCATGATTTGGCTCCTGAGTACACATACAGAATTTGACAAAATCTTTACATTTATACATTAGTCAGTATAGGTTTTACCCCTAATGAGCAAGCCAGTGGCGACAGTGGCAAGATGGTATGAGGAAAAACCCTGTGAGACAACCAGACTCAAAAGGGAACCCATTCTGCGTGATACCAAATATCCATTCATTATAGTTTTATCATTGTTGAAGTGATCAATTGTTCACTGTTGGGCACTTAAAAGCAAAACTGTTTATGACTGTTGCAGCCCTAAGCCATTGTAACAGACTGTTTTTTTAATTACATGCATTTGTATTAAGTATCCTTATTGTTACATAATAGTTAAGGACTCTGTGCAGTGTGATCAAAGCGCAAATAGGGACTCTGGCAAGACGAACTATGACAACATAACTAAAAGAGAGAGTCAGAGTGTTAATAGACATGAAGGAGATCTGGGATATAAGAGGGCCTGCCACATCACTGTCAACAAACACAGCATCGAAACACCCCTGTTCACCAAAACACTATAACCATGATCCCTAAAAGTCTGCTCCTTTACCTAAGAAAAATCTATGCACAAAACGCTTGACTAAACAAATAGTTTAATTCTAAACACTGAAATTGTGTCTGAGTCCTGAACACTAATTGGAAAACTGTTCCATAACTGAGGGGCTTTGTGAGAGACAGCTCTACCCCCTGCTGTGGTCTTCAATATTTAAGGTACCAACAAA
Organism: Silurus glanis; assembly: GCA_014706435.1. Lineage (NCBI taxonomy): Eukaryota > Metazoa > Chordata > Actinopteri > Siluriformes > Siluridae > Silurus > Silurus glanis. The sequence goes on from JAAIIK010000187.1 coordinate 1,189,726, forward strand.
TAGCCTGCAGCTTTTGATCGAAGTAGGCATGTTGGATTGTAATGGGCCAAAAGTTTGCTCCTGTACTGTGGCGTGAGCTCATTCCGTGTTTTATACCTCAGCAGTAGTATTTTATAATCAATGTGATATTTGATTAGGAGCCAGAATGGAAAAGCCAGGGGTGACAAGATCATATTTTCTGGTTCTTTTGCTGATGCATTCTGGAGCACAGAGTAAGGCATTACAACAGTCTAACCCTGATGTAACCAAAACATGACCTAGTTATTCTGCATCATGTAACATCATATATCTTGTTTTTCATATGGAGGTAGTTTATTCACCATATTTATTTATTTATTTATTTTAAAGAAGGGGCAATGGCAAACATGTGATGAGTCTTGGTTTTAACCAGTCAATAAAAACTGCAGATTTTCAATAAAGTTAGGTACAGTAGCTGACTTAACTGTACACTTTATGTTAGTGAAGTGCATATATTTTGACTAATATCTGAATTAATGAAATTGATATACTATATTTCCTAGTAATACCTAAAGTATTCTAATAAATTTTGCTTTATTAATTGGCTACTTTGGCCAGATGTATGTACAAAATAGCCAAAAGAATATCTACACCTGACCATCACACACAGATCTCATAGGGGCCTATAGTTAATTTTTCTGCAATTATATGAAAGCAAAATTTGTTAAAATGAAATAAATGTTAAAAAGTTTACATACCCTTATGCAAAGTGTCATTAAAAAAAAAGAGAACATGAAAATGAACATGAAAATTATATAAGCAAGAAGCCAAAGACCAAGAAAAACAGCATTGTAAAAGATGAGAGTTATATAAATGCAAATGATCAGTGATCAGTGATGCAGTGTTGCAGCTCTGCAGCCATAATTCTGAAAGAGCATGACCCAAACTGCAACAAAAAATTCTGTTCCCTGGGCTCCGGGGCATCCAAATATTATGTTTCCTGCTCTGTGTGTGTGTAATTCAGCTGGTAGACTTTCAGGTTTTGGATCTGGGTCTGTGGAGGGCCTTGGATTTTGTAAGTTGCACAATTTCTTTAGGACTTGGCTGGATTGATCAATGGCAATCTCTAAAGGAAGGCCGTTTCACAAGCAAAGGTACAATTAATTAATTACCACTGGACAAACAGAAGTTTTAAATATGATTATATTGATTTTTCTAACCTTTGGTTCAGAATGTTTAAGGATACAATGGACTTTGTTAAATATCCTTAATTTAGGTATGCAAACTTGTGTCCTCAACTGTTTATATTTTTGCCAGTAGGTGGCAGAGTAGCCCATGAAGACAGTGAAGCGGTGCAAAGCATCTTGAGCAGGGCTGCTGTTCTGTAAATAACGACTATATCCATCAACCTTAGAATGTTAGCTTACTAATGAGTTAGAATTTCCGTTGGTCAGTGCCTGCAGTGAAATGGTAATTACTATCTCATGAAACTTTACCATATGAACAAATATCATAATGTATGTATAGTAGCACTGGTAATTTTTTGAGTTTAAGTAAACGAAATTAAATGTGTCATATTTTCTCAACGTGTGAACTCTTTGAATTTGCTCTCTTTTAAGAGGTAGTAACTGTATAAGAATCTACATTCAGCTTTTTTGAGTTTTGCTTGTAGTGGAAATAAGAGCTTAATATGCAAGTTTACTTGATTATGTTCAAAAGAGGCACAATAAAAAAAATTTCAAAGCATGATATACAACCTCAATTCCAAAAAGGTTTTGAGAAATGTAACTAAAAACAGAATGCAATGATTTGAAAATAAGAAATCCCCATATTATATTCACAGTAGAATGTCTCTAGGTTACGTATGTAACCCTAGTTCCCTGAGGGAACAAGACGCTGCGTCGAAATACTTTGAGAACACCTCGCATTATCCACGTTCTGAATCACGTGTGAAATCCGGCCAATAGGCAAGTCGTGACGTCATCGGCGGGCGACGTCGTGTAAACCAGGAAGCTACAAAATGGCTGAGCGATGGTAGCAACATTAGCTTTTGAGAAAGAGAAGGTAATGGATGCAGGGAGTATGGCCTGTTGACACAGTGTCTCGTTCCCTCAGGTAACTAGGGTTACATACGTGACCTAGAGACATTCTCTTTCAGGAACTCGAGCTGCGTCAAAACGTTTTGGGAACGAGTGTCCAATCACACCATACTGACCAGTCCCTGCCTACTGTGTCTGAGCACCACCAGTGTGCAGGACAGAGGAGCCAGGAGTGGCTCTGACGTTGAGGTCGTAAAACCCAACGAAGGTCAAAGGGGTGGATCAGCCCGCAGCGTTGCATATGTCCTGTAGGGGACCCCCCGCGGACCAGGCCGTAGAGACTGCCATACTCAGAGTTGAATAAGCCTTGACTCTGAAAGTAGTGGGAAGACCAGAGGACTCATAACATGTGGTAATGGCATCCACTATCCATCTGCTGAGAGTTTGCTTATTGGCAGGAAAACCTTTCCTATTCGGGCCATAGCAGACAAACAGCTGTTCCGACTTTCTCCATGGACTCGTCCTGTGGAGATATGTATCCAGTGCTCGCAATGGACACAGCCAATTTTGCTTTTCCTGATCTAGGGCTAGGAAAGGAGGAGGGCAGAATGCCTGCAAAATGACAGGTTGTGAGGGAGCTGTAGGCACCTTAGGCACATACCCAGGTTTAGGGTAGAGAAAGGCACTGGCTATGACAGGGGCAACCTCCAGGAAAGACAGGGCCACAGACAGAGCCCGTAGGTCCCCGACCCTCTTAAGGGAGGATATCGCCAAAAGAAAGCCGGTCTTTATCCACAGGTACCTAAAAGCCACCTCGGCCAAAGGCTCGAAGGGCGGTTCAGATAGAGGCAACACAACGGCCAAATCCGTTGTGAGAGGGTGTTTCCCCAGCGACTGCCCCACAGGGGTACAATATGCCATGATAGCGGACACATAAACCTTCAGGGTGGAAGGGGCCAACCCTGTGGGAAAAAAATAAGAATTCCAGAACTGAACCAACCGGTGGTGCTCACACCACATGGTAAACAGCTGCCATTTAGCGGCCACGACCTCCTCGTGGAGGGAGCTCTGGAATGGAGTATGGTCTCAACTACTTCAGTAGAGAGAGACCAGCTGCTAGAAACTGTGCCCCCTCAGGGGCCACAGCCATAGCTTCCATAACTCTGGGCGGGGGAACTAGGGAACTGTCTTGCAGCCGTTGGAGCCTCCGGAGAGGCGTTTGGTTTCCGGCATCCGCAGCGATCTCTCGGTGGAGATGGGGGAAGCACCCACCCGAGGGAGACTGCGCTCCAAGGCACATCCTGTGGAGGACTAACATCCCTCCTCAGATGAAAAAAAATACGGAGCTCCGCGTTACACGCACCGGAAGAAGGAACTGCCGAAGCAAGTGCTTTCCCCGGGGAACGGGAGTTCGGCTCAGCAGAAGAGGCTGGAGAGGACTCATCCATCTCCATGCCTTCTGCTAGGTCGGCCTGCGAGCCCCGCGACCTTCGGCGCCGCTTCACCTAAGCGAGAGCGGGACCTGAGCCACGAGGGAGAGCATGGCCACACGGCTAAAAATGCTAACAATTGACTCTCTCGAGAGCCGACTAAGCATGCTTTTAAGCTAAGCAAACAACATGTTATGAGTCCCCCCCGAATGAAGCGGGGCAGTCGGGACAGTCGGAGTTCTGCTTGCATTTAAAGCTCATGGCTGCACAGATTCACACACAAAGCGCTTACCTGAACAATCAGAAGCTACTGTCACTACCATTGTTCAGCCATTTTGTAGCTTCCTGGTTTACGCGACGTTGCCCCCCAATGACGTCACGACTTGCCTATTGGCCGGATTTCACACGTGATTGAGAGCGTGGACAACTCGAGGCGTTCCCCAAGCGTTTCGACGCAGCGTCTCGTTCCCGAAAGGGAACATAGAAAACATGTTACATGTTTATATTGAGAAAATTTACAATTTTAATACAAATTTAAGGTCTCAAAAACTTGGGATGGGGCAACAAGAAAGGCTGGAAATGTAAGTGTTACTAAAAAGAAAAAAACTTGAACATTTTGCAAGTAATTAGGATCATTGGCAACAGGTCAGTATCATGAATGGGTATAAAAAGTTTGTCTTAGAGAGGTAGACATCTACAAATTGTGGAACAATTTCAGAATCATTTTCCTCAACATCAAATTGCAAAGACTTGAATATCTCATTATCTACAGAACATATCACTGAAAAATTCTGAGAATTTTTTAAGAAATCTCTGCGTACAAGGGACCCGGCTTCTTCTGTCTTCCCAAGTCTCCTGGCTTCTCCTGTCTTCCTGAGTCTCCAGTCTCTTCCAGCCTTCCCAAGTTTCCCTGTTCATGTGCATTTCTTTGTTCTGTTTTGACATTACTTAAATTTGAATTAGTCTTGTTTTATTATTTTGTATTCATTAACCCACTCTGCCTGTGTTAAATTTTTGGTTCTCTTTTCTTGAGCTTGTTTGTTGGAATTATTTTAATTAAAAGAAATAATGCCATTGCACATCTCGAGCGTGTCTCTGCAGTTGGGTTCCAGCACCTCCCTGTGGCAGACTGCTAAAGTGTCTGCCACTCGCTCTAGCGACCGGAGTTTGTAACCCGCTCTTGAACCTGACAGGCATATTTATAAATAATATAAAAAAAAGATTATGACTTAAATACAAGTAGATTGTTTTTGGAATGGAACTAGTTTGAATGGGTGCTTGGTCGGATTGGGTCTGCTTTATGTGGTAGGTTAATTTTCAGGCAGACATTGGCCACAAAGTGATTGCACTGATCAATTCAAGCCACATTTCTACCCAGCTCTTCATGTATCCCCTTGAAAACTATCTATTGATGCTAATTTTTGGAGGATGAAATGGACTCCCCATGTAGAGTTTTTTGTTTACTGACATAATGTTTGGTTAAGGACTCACCCAGTCTTTCTTAACTTTGGGCTGGGCCAGGCATCTACCTAAGGCAGATACTATAAATGCATATCCTTCTCCATCCATGTGTGCTGTCTTAACGTGGTATATTATTATATACAATAACCCTTGTGCAGAAGTGCACATTATGTCCTGATTTCTTTTTTTTTTTAGAGCATTATTTCATGAATTTTTGTAAGTCAATGAGCACCCAAGAAAAATCATCTGTGTCTGTATTGTGTTTATCTGGATGGTGAACTTATGGAGAAGTTAAAATCAACTAGTTCAGCAAGTTTACATCAAGCTATGCTGTCAAAAAATACAGAGAAAAGTGTTGTCTATGAACCATTCACAAATGGCCCATATAAGAGATAGGAATTTTAAACCTGGGAGCATGTAATAGTCTTTATGTTCTTAGTTTTCCTCACATGGCTTACTTTTTTATGACTACAATTAGAAATCTGTTGTCATTTATTTGGTGTCCCCTTGGTTATTTGTTAATTTACAGAAGTTGGTGGGGACCATGCAATTGTTACTAAGGCCCTGATAGACAACATTCCCTTTATTAGGAAGTAAAACTGTTCTTTCAATTATGAGGTATCTGTGCAATGCAGAAAATCATACAGCTAAAGATTGAGATCTCTGAATATAATTGAAGGAAGGTGTACATTCTTTTTCCCTTGAATGCATGCTCTGCACAATAAAGACGAAAATACATGTTGGTGCTATATTTAATAATCTCTAAAAGTATTAAGAATGCTTTTCAATGTAATCCACATGTTTGCAATAGAATTTCAGCAACAAAATCGTAATTAATATCGATAGCTATTTCAATTAAACCACAGCAAAACAAGTTTTTTTTGTTAATTTCACAGAATACAGAACCCAAACAGTAATGCAATTATTACCAAATAACAACACATGTTGTAATCCCTCATTATTATTCATAATAATATATTTATTACTATTTTAATAAAAAAAAATTCAAAAATGCTTAAATCACATTTTTATGTTTAGGTCATTTTATTTCAATTTCAGTTGTAGCTTCTACAACTACACCTTGATTAAAGAATACAGGTTATGCAAAGCACTAGTCAGAAAGTATAATGACAACTTATCAAATATCAAACATTTGGATTAAAAAAATATGAAAACAATGAGCAAAGAATTTTGAAAATATATTTTCTCAATAAGACCATTGAAGAAAAAATATATAAAAGAAGTCTTAAAGGCTTATATATATGGCAAGAGTTTTATAGTTTTGTAACAAATAACTTTTTTCTTTTTATTTCACTGATTTCATTTAAGTCAATTTTCCACATGTATTTTGCTCAGAGTATAGTTTTTCTTCAGCTTTCCAGGTGGTAAACTTGAAGATAACTAAATCATTTGGGTTTGGTATATAACATCCAACACCTGAAAGTAAACCAGAATTACATGATTATACTGTAACTTTATTATATAAAAACTGCATGTATATACAATTTGTATTTAAATTGCAACGATGTGATAAAATGTAATTGGTACTGACCCACATCTGGCCTTATTATGGTGCCATCTTCCAGTTCGACAAGAATCTCCCAATACGTATGATCATCAGGGCTCCCTGCCATTCCGTTCACACTTACAAGGAATGGACCATAGTCTAGATTGTCTTCAGTGGTGAATCTTTGCAGAAATTCAAAATTGATTTAATATAAATGCACTTGAGTTACACTAAATCACCACTATTTTTGTACTCCTAATATATTCAATGCATTATCTTACACATAATGATAGTTAACAACATACAAATAAGACTGTCTTGAGTTTTCAAATGTTATTGTCAATGAATTGTCTATTCTAAATGATAAACAAAGTTGATGAACTGATCTTTTTCTTTTGTTGCAGACAAACGTGTTCTGCGTAACTTACGTAAAAGCTTTGTTTGGGTCAGCTTGTATGTTCCTCATAGCACCAAGCAGGATCCCTCTGTATTTAATGCTAGTGCTGTAAGTCACATTTACTGGCTGGACATATGAGTTGTATACAAGTAATGAAATATTGTAAGGTTCCTGGATATCTGAGGACAGGAAGAGTTGTGAAAATCATACACTTTTTAATTTGAATTCGCTGCTTCCAAAAGACAAATATAATAAATCTAGATAAAATATCAAACTTCAATGAAAAAACTAACTACTACTACTTACATAATATACAAATATATATACATACACACATACACACTACATTTCTGAATGAATGAAACTAGTTGTACCACATAACTATTTAATCAGTTGCTACAAATTTGTAAGCATACATTTAAATGCATACAAAACATAAAACAGCACATAAACTACTGTATACATTCTCACCACAAGTGAAGACCAGGGGAGCCAAAAGGTATGTGAGCGCACATATGGACAGAAGAACTGATAATTTGAGGGTCATCTTGCCGCTTCTATGTCCTAGAGATCTATGTGGTGTTTCTGTATGTGCATGTCAACTGACAGGATTATATGTTGCAACACCTTTTTTGTTTTGTTTTTGGTTCCTTCCCACTTTTTGTTCTCGTTGATTTCAAACCAGATTCAGAAAACTAATGTTTATCCCACTCAAAGCATTTCACTGCAGTATTTTATTAATTAGAAACTTTATTAACCCACTTTATCAAGCTATTTGAAATGAAGTCTTTCCATTTCAGAATTAGTGCTGCATAAGGACAGTGCTTTATCTGAAGCTTTATTTTCATTTCACTGTGTACTTTACCAACTGTATATGGTTGGAATGTGAAAAAAAGTCACTTGACCTGACTGGTTGTCTGAACAATGTAGTTCCAGTCACACCATTGCTATACACCAATGTTAATATGCTGACTATAGTTTTACAATTTACATGAAACATTGTCAAGCAAAGTTACATGAAACAAAATAAAAATTGATATAGTAAATTAAAAGTTGTGAAGACAAGTCGTTTGGTACTATAAATGTAGTTAATATTGGCCATCAGACACACAAAACAACAAAAAGTTTTGCATCAAAAGACACTTTGTGGACAGTAATGTATAATTTCTGTGAATATTTTATTACAAAACACCGGTATTGCAAGTCTTACAAGACTTACAACACAACTTGCCCTATCACCTTAACATATATATGTTGAGTCTGTGGTTTCACTTTGATTCACATCCCTAAACTGTATTTCTTGTAAGTGTGCGTCAATACATGTGATTAAATTACGGTGATTTTTCAATGATCTCAATAAACTTCTCAATGGTGAAACATCTTCAAATCACCAAGACTCTTAACTAAGAGAAAATTATTGCCCTGCTATTGATTTACTAGTTTATTGATTTTGCTACTTTTATTGCTGTAATTATGCCATTTTACCAATTTAAATAGCATAATTTAATTATAAAATTAATTCTCAGCAGTTTTATACTCTATATGCAACAAGCAAAGTGACAGATAGAACCAGTATTTTTGTGTACAATTCTTGGTGTGATTTTGGTTTAATAACCAACATTTAGCAAAAATAATGGTAGAGAAGCTACTTAGAAAAACCCTTTTATAATCTAATAATACATTTGATGTGCATAAAGGTATTCCAAAGAATATTTCTCTTTATTCATTTCACAATGACAGATGTAAATAAATTGATTTGGTTGAAGATAAACTTTTAAGGACATTTCCAAGACGGACCTTTTAAAGAAAAGCTGGACATAGCAAGGAAAGGTCAGCCAAAACAGCTCAAAACATTTTCATGAACCATTTATATTTTTGCATTTTCTTTCCTGTAGATTTTGCACAAAAACCAAAAATTTGCCTTCATTTCAATCCTCACAAAAATGCACAAAAATGCTTGGAAAACCTGAGGTCATTTTATGAGGTTAATATTGATGCTTGTATGAGATGATGTATGTTGCACAACTGCGGCTGCAGTGAAAGGTACGGTGGCCGAAGAAGTGCAAAACACATTAACAAATCAAAAAAACAAATTAACAAATTACAAAACACTAACAAATCCCAAAACAAAATAACAAATGCAAAAACAAAATAACAAATCCAAAAACACATTAACAAATCCGAAAACACAACGACAATTCAGACAAACCGGCAAAGGTAGGTATAGTTTGTGAATGGAACACTTACCGATCATTGGACGAGACACCTGTCATTCAAGATATACAGGAAGTATGAAATCTTGTAACTTTATGTCTTGTACATGTGTAAAGTTCTCCGTTTACTTTAAACTATTTTTTATTTTGATTAATGCACCTTTAAATATAAGCTAATAACAGAAGGCAACATTGGCAAGCAAGAAGAAACTGTTGTACGTCCTGTATATCTTGAATGACAGGTGTCTTGTCCAATGATCGGTAAGTGTTCAATTCACAAACTATACCTACCTTTTCCAGTTTGTCTGAATTGTTGCACGAAAACACATTAACAAATCCGAAAACACAACGACAATTCAGACAGCTGTCATTTAAGATGTACAGGAAGTACAAGTCTTTTTTTTCCTGTTATTTCTTCTTTTTTTTTTCTTATTAAGCAATTAGCCATATAAAAACATTGTGGCAATAACAAGTGCAATTTACATTACAATACATAGAACAGCTGCATGAAAATACAAATATATACACATATATTTATGGGAAAGAGGGAAAAAAATAGATAAATAAATACAATTTATAATAATAATAATAATAATAATAATAATAATAATAATAATAATAATAAAATAAAAAAAGATACAAATAAACAGGGCTATGGTTTATTCTGTAAATCATATTTTTCTATAACGAACAAAAGAGTCATTGCATTTTTTCTAATAACTTTAAGGGCTTTTGTAAAAGAAATAAACTCATTATAAAATGCAAAAATGTTGGTTTCACTTTCAAGTATTTCGATTTGTGTATATAAAATGTTAGCATCAGCAGCATATTATTAACAAGAAAGTCATCTTTGTTATTGTTCATTACAAGTCCAAAGATAATGTCCTTCACAGTGAAATTTCTTAGATGGGGAACCTTTGGGTAAAGCCAGTTATGGATATCAGACCATAAAGCATCTGAAGTAACAGTCCGCAGCAGGAGAAAGTTGGAACATCCGTGTAAAAGTGTACAAACTAATCTTTATGTCATGATATACTGCAGCATCTCCAACATCACTGCATATGAATGTCCTTCCTCAAAGTAGCTTTGAATTCATTCCATTTTCTCATTGCTTGTCAATGTTTACTTCTGTTATTTTCTTATATTTAAAGGTGCACTAATCAAAATAAAAAGTAGTTTTAAAGTAAACGGAGAACTTTACACATGTACACGACACAAAGTTATAAGATTTCATACTTCCTGTATATCTTGAATGACAGGTGTCTCGTCCAATGATCGGTAAGTGTTCCATTCACAAACTATACCTACCTTTGCCGGTTTGTCTGAATTGTCATTGTGTTTACGGATTTGTTATTTTATTTTTGGATTTGTTCATTTGTTTTTGCATTTGTTATTTTATTTTTGGATTTGTTTTTTTTGTTTTCGGGTTTTGTTATTTTGTTTTCAGATTTGTTTGTGTTTTCTCATTTGTTTTCTGATTTGTTGATGTGTTTTGCACTTCTCGGCCACCGTAGAAAGGAGACTTGTTATGGTTCTCTTCAATTGCATTTGCGGGCATTTAGCAGACGCCCTTGTCCAGAGCGACAATTGGAGGCCAGCTGGGGATGGTTTCACATCAATGGCCTGGGGGTTCCATGAAAATAGGGAGCAACAAAGGAGCTTTTGAGGATGGATTTGGACTGTACTTAATGTCAAAAGTCTGCTTCACTGACTCAGGACTACCGGTTGCATTTGATCACCATCACTGCACACCTCAACAAGGTTCTGTTATACTGCGTTTCTGTATAATATTGGTTTTATTCTACAATAATAGATTGTTCCAGGCAGGACACCACTGAAGGTCTGGGTGTGAAATGCGCAGCTCGCCACTGATCTTCACATAAATGTATATTACACAAATGTGTGTGGCTAAATCTACTCACATGACTGAGTCAGGGAAAAACTGAGTTGCATCACGTCTTCCCGTGGTTTGGATGTGCAACAAACTGGCAGACAACACCATTTGTTTTTTTGTGTACAACTCTTGTATAATTTTGAAAGTGTAGCAAAAAAAAAATTACTATAAATACCCATTTTTAACTTTTATGTGAATAAAGGTATTAATAAACATTATTTTTCATATATATTATCCATTTGCTAGTTTTTGAGAAACATATATACCTGTAGAACTTACACGAACCAGTCATAACATTACAACATTATAACAGGTGAAGTGAATAACACTGATTAGCTCTTTATCATGGCACCCATAAGTGGGTGGGATTTATTAGGCAGCAAGTGAACATTTTGTCCTCGAAGTTGATGTGTTAGAAGCAGAAGTAAAGGGCAAGTGTAAGGATTTGTGTGAGTTTTAAATCCTTTTTTAAAAACTGAGTCAAAGCATCTCCAAAACTGCAGCTCTTGTGGGCTGGTCTCGGTCTGCAGTGGTCAGAATCTATCAATAGTGGTCCAATGAAGGAATAGTGGTGAACCGGCAACAGGGTCATGGGCGGCCAAGGCTCATTGAGGCACAAGGGGAGTGAAGGCTGATCCAACAGATGAGCTCCTGTAGCTCAAATTGCTGAAGAAGTTAATGCTGTTAATGCTTGATGGGTCAGTACTTTTTTTGGCAGCAAAAGGGGACCAACACAATCAGTGGTAATAAAGTTATGCCTGGTCAGTGTATTTCACTTCTTTTAATCCACACAGGTGTAATTTAATTGAATCATGTATGTCTTGTATGAAGGACAAAAAAAAAGGACACTCCCTTTTGAGATTTTTACCTTTAAAAACCAACATTTTAACTCATTTTTTAATTTGAATGCTGCCAAATTTAATGCTCGACGGGGCAGGAATATTTTTGCAACAAAAGGGGGACCAACACAATATTAGGCAGGTGGTCATAATTTTATGCCTGATTAGTACAGTTTAGTAGAAAACATGAATGAACTCCCCATAAGATACCTTTTTTATTGTAGGGGATTATCAATATTTCATCCGTATAATTTCTGTCCTATTAATAACTAATAATAAAAAGCCTTTATGTTGAGTAAAACATTTAAGTAATCTGTGAATAATTGTGCACACACACACACACACACACACACACACACACACACACACACACTGTTTTTTTTGCAAGGCACATTGTGATAAATAATTAAAAATAAATAATTCTAATATGGGAACAGGAGACCACTGTCTGGTTCTCTCTCCAGACATCCATTGCTTGCCCCTATTGTCCACATGTTGATGGAAATTGGGGAGCACCATCTTAAAATTTGCATAGTTAAAATGGGTGCATGAAAAAAAATCACTGACAATGAACAGAATGTCTGTCAGGGTTTGCATTCTGCACTTTGCTAAAAGCCAAATTAAGTTCTCAAAGTTCACAGAGTGCCTCCTTGGCATTGGCATTGGGGGATTTCACACTACAAGCTACACAGAGCTGCACTAAACTCGGCAAGCCCATCTGGACGAGACCTTAATGAATGAAGACATTCAATTAACATGAATCACTTCTGGGAAAAATGGTACAACAATGGTACAACTTCTCTCTGAAAGGCTGACTTGTGTGTTTCATTGGGATTTCCCCATGCTCACGTAGGAGAGCAGAGATCGAGAGGAGAGGCTGAACTCGAGGGAATCCTGTCCAGGCAACAGAGGAGAAAAACAATTCCTTACAGTTTCTTGGGGGCTCGTCCGGGATATCAGTGTTCTGGTTGAGTGCCGATTTGGTATTTTATCATACCGTTGAAAGTGTAGGCGCTCGCCTCATATGCTGATATCCACATCCGTGTTGTAAGTGAATTCATTGTTGACGTTGTACCGTCGTGAGTAGCATGCTGAACCGTCTCTGTAGTCACAGTAACTTGAGACTTCAAATTTTTAAATAAACCGCCTTATCTACCTCGATCTCTGGCCTCCAGTTCTTGCTGCTATAAAATATTGTCAGACGGTTGTGCCTGTGGTAAACCTAATACAGTGGGGCAAAAAAGTATTTAGTCAGCCACCAATTGTGCAAGTTCTCCCACTTAAAAAGATGAGAGAGGCCTCTAATTTTCACCATAGGTACACTTCAACTATGAGAGACAAAATGAGAAAAAAAAATCCTGAAAATCACATTGTCTGATTTTTAAAGAATTTATTTGCAAATTATGGTGGAAAATAAGTATTTGGTCACCTACAAAAGGTCTTCTTTAAAAGGCTCCTCTGTCCTCCACTTGTTACCTGTATTATTGGCACCTGTTTGAACTTGTTATCAGTATAAAAAACACCTGTCCACAACCTCAAACAGTCAGACTCCAAACTCCACTATGGCCAAGACCAAAGAGCTGTCAAAGGACACCAGAAACAAAATTGTAGACCTGCACCAGGTTGAGAAGACTGAATCTGCAATAGGAAAGCAGCTTGGTGTGAAGAAATCAACTATGGGAGCAATTATTAGAAAATGGAAGGCAAACAAGACCACTGATAATCTCCCTAAATCTGGGGCTCCATGCAAGATCTCATCCCGTAGGGTCAAGAGGATCACAAGAACGGTGAGCAAAAAACCCTCTCCTCGGATAGGGAACTATTCAGTCCTGTCTCCTTAAAACCCCTTATCCCGAAAGGTTATGCTTTTTCTTTGTGTTTCTGTCGAGAGGTACCTGTCCCTCTAGGGGTTACTCCCGCCCACCTCTACATCTATTCTGAATACTCCAACAACCAAACGTGTGCGGGCGATAGTAACTGTTCCATTGTGCACCCAGGAAATAGTAACTGTTCCCTTGTGCACCCAGGCAATAGTAACTGTTTCCTTGTGCACCCAGGCAACGGTACGGTATTCAGAGTAGATGACTGGTATTGGGTGTGTGAGAAACAAGTATATATGTATCTAAAACTTAACTAGGGTGGGGTCTGTGCGCTTACCCAATTTGGCTCATCCTCATCTATATTCAGACACTATATCAAACACAGACCTGGCGAAAATGGTCTGCTGTCTCTCATCCTACTTTCCCTCCACCTGAACATCAGCTTAAGTCCCCTGGTGCTAAGTTTTGGGACGCCCTCTTCCCACAATGTGGTATTACCCAATTGTGGAACCAGATTGAAGTTACTCAGTATCGCTTGGCAACATTCGCTAATGAAACCCTGGCCGCCGTAGAAGGAATGCGCAATGAGCTCACCGCCCTGCTTTTAACCGCTCTTCAGAACAGATTAGCATTGGATATATTGTTAGCAGAAAAGGGGGGCATGTGCGCTTTGGTAGGGGATAGTTGTTGTACATACATTCCTGAAAACGATGAACATGGGGTTATTGGGCATGCAGTCGAGAAAATGCGGGCCACAACTCAGGCTCTCAAAAGGGATGAAGAAGGGGGGCAAGGCTGGGGATGGGGTTATACACTCTTTTTGGCCATTGGGCACCGTACATCTCTTTGATAATCCCGATTATCATTTTTTTCCTGTTATTATGCCTATGTGGACCATGCATTCTTCACTGTATTCAGCAATAACTCACCCGTATGCTTTCCGGTTATCAAATCAAATCAAATAAAATCTAATTTTATTTGTCACATACACATACATACAGAGTACGAAATGCAGTGAAATGCTTTATACGACTGTCCGGCATGAGGGAATAGAATGGGGAGAAAAAAAATAAAACAAGGAAAAAGAGGCAGATAAATAAAGCCTATAAACTATTTAAGATATAAAATATATAAAGATATATATGAGGAAAAATTGTATATACAAGGTATGCTTATGACAGTAAACAGTAATCACATAAGGTGGTTGATGCGATTGTCCTTAAAGTGACTGTGTGTGGTGTGGTGTAAAGTGCACTGTGCTGTGCAAGTACACAGTTAAAGTGACAGTCCAGAGATTAAAGTGTCGTAGTGCGAAAAGAAAAATATTTGCAGAAAAGTGTGGCGATGGAGAGAGTGGACCAGCTTTTAGAACCTGGATGTTTCCTGGTTCAAACTCCGAATGGCCTGCAGGAAGAAGCTCCTCCTCATTCTCTCTGTGTTCGCTTTCAGTGAGCGGAAGCGTTTCCCTGAATGCAACAAAGAGAAGAGTCCATTGTTGGGATGGCTAAGGTCCTTCACAATCTTCCTGGCTCTGGTCCGGCACTGCGTGCTGTAGATGTCCTGCAGGTTAGGGAGCTCGGTGTGGATGGTTCGCTCAACTGAATGCACCACCCTCTGGAGGGCTTGCCTGTCCTGCATGGTGCTTTTCCCAAACCAGGAAGTGATGCTACCTGTTAGAACGCTCTCAATGGTACAAGTGTAAAAAGTCTTTAGCACTTGAGATGGTAGTATAAAGTCCCTTAAGCGTCTCAGATGGTACAGACACTGCTGGGCCTTCTTCACCAGGGTGTTGATGTGACAGAACCAAGACAGGTCCTGTGTGATGTGAACACCTAGGTACCGGAAACCGTCCACTCTCTCCACTGGGGTCCTGTTGATGTTTAGCAGTTGGTATGACCGCTCCTGCTTCGTGCTGAAGTCCACTATCAACTCCTTAGTCTTGCTGACATTCAGGAGAAGATTGTTCTCCTGGCATCATCTCTCCAGGTTTTCCAGGGGCTCAGAACACAACCCTGGGGAGCTCCAGTGCTGAGGGTGAGGGTGGATGAGGTGTGTTTTCCAACCCGTGTG
Organism: Silurus glanis; assembly: GCA_014706435.1. NCBI lineage: Eukaryota > Metazoa > Chordata > Actinopteri > Siluriformes > Siluridae > Silurus > Silurus glanis. The sequence continues at coordinate 1,205,354 of JAAIIK010000187.1, forward strand.
GCTTGTGGTCTGTCTGTCAGGAAGTTAGAGATCCATTGGCACAGCGGCAGGCTGAGTCCCAGGACCTCCAACTTAGAGGTGAGTGTGGAGGGAATTATTGTTTTAAATGCTGAACTGTAGTCCACAAACAGCAACTTTGTATAATTCCCTTTCCTGTAGTACAGGTGGCTCATCGTAGTGTGGAGAAGATGAGCAATGGCGTCCTCAGTAGAACGGATCTGGCGGTATGTGAACTGTAGAGGATTCAGTGTGTCTGGTAGTGATGCAGTGATAAAGTCTCTGACAAGTCTTTTCAAGCACTTCATCACTACTGAGGTCAGGGCTACAGTGCGGTAGTTGTTGAGGCAGGCGGGCTGGGGTTTCTTTGGGAGAGGAACAATGGTGGACTGTTTGAAGCATGAGGGGACAACAGACTGGTGCAGTGAGAGGTTGAATATCTCAGTGAACACCGGTGCCATCTGGTCCTGCTGCCTTCCTGGTATTCACTCTCTTGAATTATCCACCCACGGCTTCTGATTGGGAAACGTTCTGATGGTGGTTTTCTGCACCGTATCATCCGCTAGTTTCCCGATGAATCCCACAACCGTAAACATGTTGACGTCATCAGAGCTGCGCCTGAACATGTCCCAGTCTGCGTCATCCAAAGCGTCCTGCAGAGCGGCCAACGATTGGTCAGTCCAGCGTGCGACCTCCCTCTGAACCGGAGCTTCCTGTTTCAGCCTTTGTTTGTAAACAGGCATGAGGAAGATGGCGGCATGGTCCGATTTCCCAAACGGTGGACTTGATTGTGCCTTGTAGCTGTTCTTGAATGGTGTGTAACAGTGGTCCAGTGTCCTTTCGCCCCTGGCGGGGCAGGTGATGTGCTGATGAAAGTTCGGTAGTGTGCGCTTGAGGTTGGCACTGTTAAAAATCTCCCACCACAATGAGTGCAGCGTCCCTATGCTGTGTTTGTTGAAGTGTTATTGTGTCGTGTAAATCCCGTACTGCAGTGTCCGTGTCCGCTTGAGGTGGAATATAAACGGCACTGACTATGACCGAGCTGAATTCCGGAGGTAGATAAAAAGGCCGACATTTGATGGTCAGTAGTTCCAGATTTGGTATGCAGGAGCGTGAAAGGGGAACGATGCTCGCGCTGTCGCACCAGTGGTTGTTCACCATCAGACACACTCCACCTCCTCTTGACTTCTCCGACTCCAGTGTCCTGTCCTTGCGGTAAACCGAGAAAAACTCGGCCTGCTCGATGGTGTGGCCCGGTACCGCTGGGTTCAGCCATGTCTCGGTGAAGCAGAGAAGGTTGCAGTCCCGAATGTCCCACTGGAACTTGACCCTTGCCCTGAGGTCATCGAGCTTGTTTTCCAGTGACTGGACGTTGGCTAACAGGATACTAGGTAAGGGAGCGCGGTGTGCACGTGCCCTCAGCCTGTTCCTGACGCCGGCTCGTTTCCCTCGCGTCCTTTGTTCTTCCTCAGGATCTCGCTCGGCCAGCATGGGTCCGGTTTTAAAAACGGCGAAAGGCGAGTGGATTGTACACCAATAAGATAAGAGTGGCTCTGTCATATCTAATGATGTCCATCTTGTGTAGATGGAACTGTAACTAAGTAAATAAAAATATAAAATAAACAAAAAAAGAGAAAACGTAGCCGGAGCAGTCGAGACGGCAGCCGACCTCACTGGCACCATCTTGCTCCACTATCAACCTGTCCTTCGTGTTTCTGAATATTATCCTATTCCTATGCGACATGTCTGATTGTTTAAGCTGTGATTTATCCTTGATTAGTAGTCATAATAGCCCTGTGAGATATCGTTGATTAGTAGTCATAATAGCCATGTCTTATATTATGTTGACCCAGAACATTCACATTCTTACTTTTACTTGTTTTCTTCTGTTGCACACCCAAACTGTCGCCTTTTGGTATGCGCTAAATCTGCATTTTGTTGCTTCCCTTAACGAAAAACATGACCAGATATGGAGTTATCGTCAACTGTTTTTCACACTGACTTTGGTATATATTCATGTGTGACACAATAAAGCTTTGAAACTTCTCTCTGAAAGGCTGACTTGTGTGTTTCATTGAGATTTCCCCGTGTGCACGTAGGAGAGCAGAGATCGAGAAGAGAGGCTGAACTCGAGGGAATCCTGTCCAGGCGACAGAGGAGAAAAACAATTCCTTACAAAAACAGACACCAGAAAACAAGGCACACCCATGAAACATGGAGAAATATGTTAAAAATAATAAATCTTTGACATCAGGTCACTCCTGAAGAACTGATGGACACATTTAACAAACTAAAACCCTGAAAAGCATGTGACCTAGACAACATTAAAAGAGAAATGCTGAAGCTGAGCCATGCTGAAATGCAGGAGCCTTAAGAAAACTGTTCATGCTAGTCCTTCAGGCTGGCTATTTCCCAGTTACCTGCAAGTAGGGGTTTAATAAAACCTCTATAGACAAGAGGAGATTAATTTGACCCCACTAATTATAAAGCTACCTGTGTGACTCTAGGAAAGGTCTTCTGTTGTATTCTCAATGCTCAAAAACAGGCCTAACTGAGCACAATTCAATTTAATTGATCTAAAGGGCCTCATCTAAACGGATCTGCCAAAATCCGCATTTTGCATCAAGTATGCTGAAAAACTGAAAACAGCAATAATCTGTTCAATAGTTTTTAATGGATGATGTGGTCTGATGAGTGCTTTGTTGAGGTACACTGGATCTATGCATATCCTTATAGAACTGTAGCATCGGTTTCAGGGGCAATTACACCCAATTTAGTCATTCATTCGAGTTCTGCCATGGCTTTCTTCTTCATTGCAATGGGCAATTTCTTGGGTGCTACAGACTCATCTAATCGCATATGATAAACAACAGGCAGTTCGCCAAGCTCTGTGGTGTCAAACAAATTCCTGTACTTTTGGCTCTTGGTTTTGCACTGCATGCACATGTGGACCTAACTGTACCAGGCCCATTGCTATGCTTTCCTGCAATCCAAGCAGTGTTCTCACATTGAGATGTATGACATGGAATTTAAGTTGGCCTTGCTCACAGTCTAATATTGTGCTGCCCACAGTGCTGATGGTTTGTCCACTGTATGCAATGAGATTCACTTTTTCATTAGTCTTTATGTGAGCTGAGGGTATAATGAGGTGTAGCTGTTGGGCAGATATTACATTGCATGTAGGACCTGTGTCCACTTTTAGTTTTAATTGGCAAGATCCACACTTCAGACGTAATGTTATAAATATTTCACCTCTTTGGGAAACTCATACACTGTCTCACAATAAAATGTGTCCTCAGGGGCATTTAGGGTTGTGTCCAGTTCATTACCTTGATTCACCTTATGGTTTCTGAATTTTACTAAGGTTAGCTTTGGATAATGATCATGGCATTGGGACTGAGGTGCTGTTTTGGGTGATGGAGCTGATCTATAGCACTACGCAAAGTGATTCCATTTACCACAATTGTTGCACTGTTTGTTGAAAGCAGAGCACTTAAGTTTGTCAGGGGTGTAGTATCTGTTACAGTTGATGCAGAGATCTTGTACAACACATACGTCAGCCTCGTGTTTTAGTTCTTTTGTGCTCTTTTCAGACCGCTCATGTAATAAACACACATTGATTGCAGAGTCCAGTGTGAGCTTTTTCTCACGCAGCTGCTGTTTCCGTTACTTTCAATCCCACAAACAATGTGGTCGCGAATTAGCTCATCATTTAAAGTTCCAGAGTAGCATTTTTTTGCCAGTATTTTGAGTGCGGAAACTTACGACTGAATAGACTAAGCAGGCTTCTGGTTGGTGGTATTAAAAGACATGTCTGTCCATTATTATATTCATTGTGGGCAAGCAGAATTCAGCAAACCTTTGCAGTAATACATCGGGATCTTCTTCCTTAGAGAATGTGAAAGCCTCGGATTTTTCCACCTCGTCGAGACTTGCTAAATTTAGCAGAGTATATGCCTGCACGTGTTTCGATTTGCCTGATAGGCTGGCATTGCAATATATTCGACATTCTTTTTCAAATTTGCTCCAGCTTTGAGCTATATGCTCATTGAAAATTAGAAAGTCAATGCGGTGGAGACCTTGAGACATGTTTTAACATTTCTGACACCATGTAGATTGTGTCAAGAACAGATACAACACAGAATAGTACTGAAAAAAGAATGCATTTATTTCTCTTCTGTGTGCCTTCTTTTTTACACCCTTCTGTCTGTCTGTGTTCCCCACCTAGCCTCTGAACCCCCCCACCCACTCATGCATAGCGCCAACCTTAAAGGGCTATACAACATTTAACAACTCTACACTGTTTATGCAAACTGGGGCCCTATGCCATTGTAGTAGACTGTTATTAATTAATCCATCCTCGTAGTTCTTGAGTTGTTCAGTAACTTTATGGATCTTAAAGCTGTTCATGTTGAACTATCCCCAGCTGCACAGAGAGGTCTTCAATTGAAGAGAACTCCATCCAGAAGTAGGGCATTGGGATGAATCAGGAAGATCCAAAGAGAAGAAAGAGACAAGAGCACTGGCTACTGGTACCTCACAAGCATGTTCGTCGAAGAAGAGAGGAAGAGAGAGAGAGAGAGCGAGAGTGTAGAGGGGCAACAGGTAGAGATAAATACGGATTGTTTTGTATTCCTATATAAAAGTTAAAGACATGCACTGTATGATCTGGGTGCAGATAGGAACTGCATCACTAAAAGGTATCACAGACATGAGGTATCTTTGGGATAAGCACTTACTAGAACATCCAAAACAGTAAGGCATTACAATAGTAAAAACTAGTCTACATGTAACAAAAGCATGAGCTGGTTTATCTGCATTCTGTAATGACATCATTTTTTTTTTTTTATCTAAGCAATATTTCTAAGAGGAAAGAAGGCTATGCTGGTAATGCTATCCTTATGAGCCTCAAAGCAAAAAGCCTAGAGTTAATAGTCACACCAAGGTCTTTTACAGACAGAAAGACCATCCAGAGATGCTCTGTAATCAGAAAGTTTACTTCTAGCCACATGTGGTTCTAGTAAAAGTACGATGTCTCAATTTCACAATGTCTCAATATCATGATAGTAGAAATTGTTTTTCTACCCAGCCACCACTCTCTACACACACACACACACACACACACACACACACACACACACACACACACACACACACACACACACACACAATATTCCCACACTACATACCCAAGGCAGCCAACATGTACACCAACAACACAGTATCTCTTTGTGTTTTAAAAAAGATTTTGTCCTGATTTGGCACAATGGTCTATATAACAAAATACTACAATCTGGCATAGGGGCAAAATGTACAATTAAATCTAAGTACTCAGACAACAGGTTTGGAATAAAAATTAACAATCAGGCAAAAGACAAAATAAAGTTTTTCCAAAAAAAAAGAAGGGTAAATCACATTAAACCAGGTACAACTTCACTATAGGAAACACAGCTTTAGAACACACACTACACTATAACTATTGTGTCTTTAAAATCAGTGCTTTAGTTGACTTTGTTCCTGCAAATGAACACACTGAAAGAAAACACAAGAAACGCTTTCTATGATATTTAAGGAAAATTTAGCCAAAGGGATAACCCTTCACAATTTGGTGCAAAATATTTGACAGTTATCATGCCTATTGCGCTTTTAGGATTGTAGGATAAGCATCCCATAGAATGACACAATGCTGAAATCTGTCAGAGCATGCTAAGAGTTCAAGGAAAAACACCCATTAACTCATGCAGACTTAAGCTAGGCTGATATCCTTTATTTATCCTTTATTCCCCAAATAAAGTCCAGAATTAAACCCTTCAAAACCCATTTGGCTTTAAATCTCACAAGCCCACCAACATCCAACCAATTAGAACAACTTGTCTAAACCAAACCAGATTAAAAAACAAACAAATCATAAACACCAGCAACTTTAAGAACCAAAGTAAACTAGCAAATTATCAGGCCCTAAACAGGAAGCATGAGCTGGCAGAATAATATTTATTCCTTTATTCCTCTCACGCCACGCGGCGCTTTGGACGGCAAGTGCCTGATGGCTTACTTTATTCTTCCGTAGCAGTTTTTGTTGCTAGCCCAACGCCAGCCTTCCTCCTTTCTCAGACAGGCTTGGGCCGTCCATCGCATAGTACTTTATACACATTCCCACAACTGAGTACCTATGGGGCGTTAAGGGCCTTGTTTATGGGCCCAAGGGTGGCAGCCTGGTATGGCCACTCAGTGTTGCCACCGAACAAGCCATACTGCAACTCCAGGACCACAGAGCCTATACTCAATTCAATTCATTTTTATTTGTATAGCGCTTTTAACAACGAACATTGTCTCAAAGCAGATTTACACAGATAATGTGGTGATAAAAATGAATAAGATGTTCTTTATAAGCGTATGTTTGTCCCTGAGGGGCAAGCCGGTGGCGACTGTGGCAAGGAAAAACTATACTGACACCCTTCACAGGCGTCTTTGCTCTCCAGGAAACTACTCACTCCTCTGATCATATCTCACTGGACCATTACACATTCACCATCCATCTGATTTAATATATTTTCAATTTACTGTACTTCCCTAATTTATTTTTTACTTTGTATTTTATTTTGTACATAATTACTGTAACCTACTTTTGATTTATATCACCACCCTGTAATTTCACCACTGTTCCCATTTTATTAATTAATTAATTATATTATATTATTTATTTATTTATTTATTTATTTATTAGTAGTTCACACTAAGCTCAAGTTTCTCAGACATTTCTGTCTTCATTAACTTCTTAATAAAACTTACTAAATTCTGCTTCTGGGGTACAAACCTCTAGTGGGTTACAATACGCATAAATAAAAGCAGAATTAATAGAGCAGAACATGACCTATGGTATTTGTTTAATTCTTGCAAATGTAGCGATCAATGACATGCAGTTTTCGCTGTCACTCTAATATGACTATTTTGTGTTTTAGCTTTACCTTCTTCACTTCATTTCACTGACCTCTTAGGACAGCATAGTGGGTTTGCATTAGCAGCTACAAAATACTAATTTAACACTTGGAGTCAACTCCAGACCTTCAAACTCCTTAATATGCCATGAATAAGAAAACAAAAGAAGACACATCTGCCCATTAAACTTTTTATTACTTAAGGTAAAGCTGAAAGGATTCACTTTATTTATATGTTCATCTTTCCATCATATAGGTGGTATACAAAGGTGAAAACACCCAGATTGAACTTTAAGAGATATATATTTAAAATATAAACTCTATACTATAGAGTTTAAAATGCTCCAAATAATTTTTAAATGTGTCCAGAGCAGGACAGTTTAGCTTTGTTTTACCTAGGTTATAGTTTCATCAAACAACGATCTGTAACCTATAACAAAAGATTTTCTACCTGGTGGTAAATAATAAAAAAAAAAAAAAAAAAAAAAAAAACTCTATAGTATAGAGTT
>JAAIIK010000187.1:1219486-1251226 GCA_014706435.1 Silurus glanis
ATATATATATATATATATATATATATATATATATATATATATACTCACTATATATGTCGTGAGTTCAAATCCCAGCGAAACAAAGCTGCCACTCCGAGGCCTCTGAGGAAGGCCATTAACCCCATTCCTGCTCAGGTATATAAATGTCATAGATGTAAGTTCCTCTGGATAAGGGCGTCTGCCATATGCCATATTCGACTACACAGGAATTCTGGCTTCCTGAAAAATGCTATTCATATGTGGTAAAGAAACACTTTATAAAGGTGTTCATATTATTATCAATCTCAGTACTAAAATTCCTGATTAAATGAAATATTTTTTTTTATCAAATGTCTCACTGCAATATTATGCTTTTAAAGCTCATATTTAACAGCAGAGACTGCATACTGAAGAGAAAAGCAGATCAACACTCTAGGTTATTTTAACAGCCAGGTAGCAAAAGAGCTTGATTTAGTGCCATACATTGTGTCTACACTGAAATCTGAAAGGAACAGCAACTTCCTGATTACTCCTAAAGTAAAAATATATGCACATACTCATTGCCACGTTCAGTCTCTTTTACACATACCTTAACCTAATCATCAATCAGCACTACCTTTACATACAGTCAACTCTGAAAGTTTTGGAATGTCAAGGCCACTTCTATTGTCTTTGCTTTACTGTAAATACAGTTTAGTTTAAGATCCAGTAACGAACAGGAAACAAAAGTTACGAATTTCTGCTTTCATTTCCTGATATCATTTCCTGATATACAACTTTCTAAACAAAGGTATAATGCAAGATAAAAGTAAATAACAGTTGATACACGGATGGATATCTATTGCTTGCACCTGTAACTGCATAGAGCTGGTGACACACTGAACCGCATCCATCTACCATAATAAGTAATATGTTCAGAGATAAGTAAACCTGTTCCAAAGCAGCCATGCAAGCCCAAGCCATGAAACCTCCTCATCGATATTTGAGCTTGAATGGTTTGAATCATAAGCAGATCTTTTGTTTCTCCAATCTTTATACTTTCCATCACTTTGGTAGATGTTAATCTTTGATCTTTAAATATTTCTTCTGAAGAATGGTTTGCATGTTGAGGTATGGTCACTAAATATTTTATAGACTTTATACTGAATTCTAAGCTAAAACCAATAAATATGTTTTAAGACATGACTTAAAATCATCAAGATTTGGTGAGGAACTCATTCCAACTCATTCTGGAACTTATGTCCGGCAATGCGCTGTCACCCTTTGCTTTTGTCCTGGGGACAGTTCATTGTAAACTATTTGAGGACATAGTTCGTCTGGACAAATATTAAATGGAGATGATGTCTGAAAAATCGAAACCATGTGGCTTCTTAAAATAAAAGTACTTTAAATGTAATTCTATATGAGACTGGGAACCAGTGCAGTGAAGCAAGCACTGAAGTTATAGATTTTATTTTTTCTATTTTCAGTCAAAAATCTCGCAACAGCATTTTGAGCAATTATATAGCTGAGATACAGCAGACTGTGAACCCCCGGTAGCATTACATTAATCGAGCCTAGAGGAAATCAAAGCATGTATCACAGTCCCTACATTTTTTAACAATTTTGAATGCACCAGTGTTCCCTTTCTTATGCAGGATGTTCCACATTGTTGTATCGTTTTTGTCTAATGCTTGTACAATGGTTTAAATATTTATTTTCTTACTTTGCTCAGTGTGAAAATGGCTTGCTTTTACACTATCATCCTCTCCCCTTATACTCACAGAGTAGATATTTAGCTATTAATTGTATAAACACTGAGCAACTTGGATCAATGTTTTTGATCTCTTGATCAATGGGTGGAACCAAGCATAATGTACCAAGTTCTTTAAAGCATACAGGTTTTAATAGGATAGGCATATAGGACTGCAATCAGCAGGTCTCGTCCATACCAATAAAAGAAAGGGATTGGGTTGTTCAAATAAGTCTGATGTCTTTGACTTCAATTAAAGGCAGCTGAAACTGGATCCAGCCGATCCAGAGAAGGTCACTGAGCGGGTGGCACTGGAGGAGTTTATCACCCAGCTGCCAGCCAGTACATCAGAGTGGGTCCAGTGTCACCAATCGAACTCATTGTCTTATCCCATCCAACTAGCCCACATGTTCTGCACAATGAGTGTCTTCTTGCTACTTTCTAAAATGTCATCCACCCCAATGCCATTTGGAAATATAGCCAGTGCCTGTAGCTCAGCCTTCATGGTGGTATGCAGTCAGCCTTTTTTTTTTTTAAAACCTGATCACAAGAAAAAAGTGGACAAACTGGAGAAATTTCTAGTGATGTAAATGGCTTGACATAGTGACACCTTGTGGTTGTTATGACAAGAACAAACGATGAGGATGGTGTAGGATGAAGTGGCTTCAGACTTTCCAGATTCTTGTTGCATGCATGTGTTGGACAAACAGGGAAGAGACAGATCCACAAATTTGCATGCTCATACAATTAATTACTGACTATTATGTCCAAGATTACAGATTACAGCACAGTGAAATGATTTGCTTCGCATATCCCAGCGATGTTATGAAGCTGGGGTCAGAGCGTGGGGTCAGAATGCAGGGTCAGCCATTATACAGAACCCTGGAGCACACAAGGGCCTTGCTCACGGGTCCAAGTGTGGCAGCTTGGCGATACAGGGGCTTGAAAACACATTAAAAAGAAAAAAACCCACATACAATAGATGGTGTCTCTCACCAAAATATATAGCAAAAACATTAGTTGGGTCCCTTAATACATGCACTCATTATCATTGCAGAAATCAAAATTAGTATTGTACAATATTAGTAATTTGTAAGCGTGACGTGTGAGTGAGCGGAGAATTTTCTGCATGTGGGAATGATAAAATTTGACACTTGTTTTATAATGATCCTGTGGTCTGATACTGATCCTGACTTTGGTAGCAGCATCTGATCATTGAGCATTAGTATTATTAGTGGTCGGCTTTTAGAAATCTTAGAATTTAAACTATCCTTTTTTTGGAATGTGCTAATTTTCAATAGGCATCCTGTGACAGATAATACCATATATATAATAACATCATGCCAAATGATATAGACGTTGTCTACAGAAACATGACAGATTAAGTATAGGCTGCATTGAGGACAACATTCTTACTGGCCCCTTATTGATAAAATACAGCATGTAGACACACGTGTTACTTCGAGTCTATAATTATGTATCCTTTTTTTTCTTCTTTTTTTTTTTTTAGGGGTTGCCACAGCGGATCATTTGTTTCCACACTACTCTTGTTCTCTACATCTGCCTCTTTCAAATTAATTACCTGCATGTCTATGATCAAACTCTTGATGTCACCCAAATGAGGATGGGTTCCCCTTTTGAGTCTGGTTCCTCTCAAGGTTTCTTCCTCATAACATCTAAGGGAGTTTTTCCTTGCCACAGTCGCCACGGCTGCTCATCAGGGATAAATGCACACCATTCACCTTCACTGTTGATTTCTGTAAAGCTGCTTTGAGACAATGTCTGTTGACTTGACATGTCTTCCCTCTCCACATCCAGGTGTCTCTATCTTCAGCATTCTTCTTCCTATATACCCCATGTACTTCCTCTCCCCATGTCCAAACCATCTCAATCGCACCTACCTCACCTTGTCCCCAAAACATCCTACATGCGTGGTTCCTCTAATAAACTTGTTTCTAAACCTGTCCATCGTCGTCACTCCCAATGAAAATCTCAGCATCTTCAGCTCTGCTACCTCCAGCTCCACCTTCTGTCTTTTACTCAATGCCACTGTCTCTAAACTATACAACATCGCAGGTCTCACCACAGTCCTATAAACTTTCTCTTTCACTCTTGCAGATACCCTTCTATCACAAATCACTCCTGCCACTCTTCTCCACCCACTCCACCCTGCCTGCACTCTTTTCTTCACTTCTCTAACACACTCTCCATTACTTTGCACTGTTGACCCCAGGTCTTCTCCCTGCAACTTTGTTTGCCCTCCCTCTCATTCACACACATGTACTCTGTCTTACTCCTACTGACTTTCATTCCTTTTCTCTCCAGCATGTACCTCCACCTCTCCAGGCTCTTCTCAACCTGCTCACTACTCTCACCACAGATCACAATATAATCCACAAACATCATAGTACATGGAGACTCCTTTCTGACCTTGTCTGACAGGAAAGGGTCCTTGATGCAATCCCACCTCCACATTGAACCAGTCTGTCGTTCCTACTGCACACTTCACTGCTGTCCTCATACATGTCCTGCACCACCCTCACATACTTCTCTGACACACCTGACTTCCTCAAACAAAACCACAACTCCTCTCTCTGCACCCTGTCATATGCTTTTTCTAAATCCACAAACACACAATGCAACTCCTTCTGACCTTCTCTATACTTCTCCAACAACATTCTCAAAGCAAATAATTCGTCTGTGGTGCTCTTCCTTGGCAAGAAACCATACTGTTGCTCACAGATGGTCACCTCTTCTCTCAGCCTGGCTTCCACTACTCTTTCCCATAAATTCATGGTGTGACTGATCAACTTAATTCCCCTGTAGTTACTGCAGGTCTGCACATCTCCCTTATTCTTAAAGATCGGTACCAGCACACTCCTTCTCCATTCCTCAGGCATCCTCCCACCTTCCAGAATCTTGTCGAACAATTTTGTTAAAAATTTTGTTAAAAACTCATCTGGTCCAACCGACTTTCCACTCTTCATCCTCTTAATCGCTGCTCTCACTTCCTTCTTACTAATCCTATCCAGTTCCTGCTTTACCATCTCCACATCATCCAACCTTCTCTCTCTCTCATTTTCTTCATTCATCAGCTGCTCAAAATACTCCCTCCATCTTCTCAACACACTCTCCTCACTAGTCAACACATTTCCTTCTCCTTCCTTTATTGCTCTAACTTGCAGCACATCCTTTCCAGCTCGGTCCCTCTGCCTGGCCAATCAGTTAAAATCATTTTCTCCTTCCTTAGTGTCCAATTTGTCATACAGCTCCTCATATGCCTTTTCCTTCTTTACCTGCTTCCACATCTCCTTGTACTCCTGTCTACTTTTCTCATCACTCTGTTGATTCCCAATTCTGTTTTGCCAACCTCTTTCTCCTAATGCATTCCTGCACTACCTTATTCCAACACAACGTCTCTTTGTCTTCCTTTCTTTTTCCAGATGTCACACCAAGTACCTTTCTAGCTGCCTCCCTTGTCACTTCTGCAGTAGTTGCCCAATCATCCAGCACCTCTTCACCACCACCGAGCCCCTGTCTGACCTCTTCCCTGAACCTCACACTACACTCTTCCTCCTTCAGTTTCCACCATCTTATTCTTCTTTCAGTCCTCACTCTCCTCCTCATCTTCTTCACCTCCAAAACCATCCTACAGACCACCATCCGATGCTGTTTAACTACACTGTTCCCTGTCAACATCTTAGAGTCTCCAATCTCCTTCAGGTTGCATCTCCTACATAGAACATAGTCCACCTGTGTGCACCTTCCTCCACTCTTATACGTCACCCTATGATCCTCCTTCTTCTTAAAATAAATATTTACCTCTGCTATTTTCATCCTTATAGCAAAATCTTCCACATTCCTCTCCTTAAGGCCATACCTACCCATCACCTCCTCATCACCTCTGTTCCCTTCACCAACATGGCCATTAAAGTCTGCCTCACTCACCAATCTTTCATTCCTAGGTACACCATCTACCACTTCATCCAACTCACTCCAGAATGTTTCCTTCTCCTCCATCTCACAGGCCACTTGTGGAGCATAAGCACTGATGACATTGATCATCATCCCTTCAACTTCCAGCTTCACGTTCATCACCCTATCAGAAACTCTCTTCACCTCCACTACACTCTTACTGTACTCTTCCTTCAGAATCACCCCTACACCATTTCTCTTTCCATCCACACCATGATAGAACAGTTTAAACCCACCTCCAATGTTCCTGGTCTTACTCCCTTTCCACTTGGTCTCCTGAACACACAACATATCTACCTTTCTCCTCTCCATCATATCAGCTATCTCTCTCCCTTTACTAGTCATAGTACCAACATTTAAAGTGCCCACCCAAACCTCCACTCTTTTGGTAACCCGGGCCTCGAGCGATCAGGTATGGAATTTAGGTTTGTGATCCGCATATTCGATTCGGCACATGTTTTACGCTTGATGACCTTCCTAACGCAACCCTCCCCATTTATCCGGGCTTGGAACCGGCACTAAGAGTGCACTTGCTTGTGCAACCCTAAATTAACCCTACAGCAATTATGTATCCATTATGGTAAAATGTGTGGCCCAAATTAATAGAATCAATCCTTAATCATCAAAAACGTGTTTAAAAAAAAAATAAATATGTGCTAGTAAAACACACAGATGAAGCCTCATGAATTAAACATGCTATTTAGAGTTCATTTGAATACAAATGCTCTTTATCAGTAGGCTAATTAAGGGGGACTGAAAGATTTAGTTTATACACAAGGATGTGTGATGTGAAGAGACAGCTGTGTTGGTGTTGCCAGAGTTACTGTAGTAGGCTTGGCTAGGAGTGGGGGGTTGAAGTCTACCTTTATTTGAGGGTTACTTGGTGGTGGAGTGGCGGAAGGGGTGTTAATGCCTGCTCTTCTAGTCATAAAAGAGGGTGGGTCTTTTTTTGGATGAATGAGCAAGGAGATAAGTGTGGAGCCAGGCTTTGTTCAAGGACTTACATGAGAGAGTGAGAAAGAGAGGCAGGAGACAGAAAGAGCAGGATTAACAGACTAAAGACCCACCAGGTCCCTGCTGCTGTGGAGAGACAAATATATTTTACATCCACATCATTTTTTATAATGGAAAAAGCTGGAAGAAAATCGTTTTGGGATACTATTTGAGACAGTGCATACAGCTGTTGGAGGTTAAGCTGTATGTTTAATAATATTTAATTAATTAATTTATTTCAATGCTGAAACAAGGAGTCACATCTGCAAATCTGGATTCTAACTTGATGCTGAAGAAAGTCCGCTTCCAGGTAACTCTTTAAAATTGTTTCGTTTGACCATCGAATGTGCATTTGCACTTTTTCTTGTGTTAACTGAAATTAAAAGGACTAATTTACTGGTCATATATAGTGGGGTGCAAATGTCGGAGACCACAGCCAGTTTTCTTTTTTCATTCTTTTTCCTAATTTGCATAACAACCATTTGCACTATTATCCATTATATTATTGAGAACAAGTTGACTGAAAAATTGAATAGTTTTATAGAAACATTTAAACTTATAATTTCATTTATTTATACTTATAAATATAGCAGATTTAGCAGTTCTTAAATTTATTTATTTATTTATTTATTTATTTATTTTGCTTTAATGTGTAATTGAGCTGGCATTCACTCCACATGTTTGTGCACAACCTTATGATCGTTTTGGATCAAATCCATTGGAGTGTTGTCTGAAACCAGGCTTATGATCGTTTTGGATCAAATCCATTGGAGTGTTGTCTGAAACCAGGCTTGAATAGAAGAGATTAGACATGAATCTGAGCTTTAGCATTTCAGCTCACCAGCTCACCATTTGAGCATTTTTTTGTTTCAAATGTTAAATGTCACAATTCTAAAACCTTCTAATTATATAAAAAAAAAATTCATTGTACCTTTTTTGTTGAATTTCTTATGACAATTCAATTCAATTCGATTAAAATGAATTCAGTTGAATTCATTTTTATTTGTATAGCGCTTTTAACAATGGACATTGTCTCAAAGCAGCTTTACACAGATAATGAGGTAATTGGTACACTGTGCAAACCTGACCTGAAGTACAGTAGACGTTGTTCCTCATCTGTTAAAAAATGGATGCAGTGTAAAAACACAAGTAATCAAGGAATACATTGCACCATGTGAGAAATGTGGCAGAGAATGTATTAGTGTGTTGTATTTGTACCTTACTGTATTCACTTTGGAGATCTGACAGAATTTTTCTACACCCTCTAAGCAAACATGCTGTGAGCCTGACTGTCCCTCTTTGTAAAAGAAAGATCTAAACCCTTCCTGTAGCGAGAGTGAGATCCAGTGAAACTCCTCCTCACCTGTCACTGTCTTCCAGCTGCTCTGTTCGGTAACACCAGAGCTGAAGATGCTTTAAGCTTCCAAAGACACACACAGAGGAAATTAGACTCATTCTGAATGGACATGAGGAATTTCTTTCCTGTGACCCATTGAACAGAACAAACAGTGGCTTTGTTTTGTGCTCAATCTGGCATGCATGTGTTTTTTAAACCTTGGTGTTACATGGAAAAAGTTATGTCCATTAAGCTCTTGTTTAACACACCGACCCTTGTTTGTTACAGTTATGCACATTGCATGTGCCTAGTTTTGTAGTGAGTGCAATATGTTTGTTTTGAAAGAGAAAAAAATAAGAATTTGCTGGATTTTTTTCCCCCCTAGGGATTCACTAGGTGGCAGTGTCATTACACGGTGAAATAAAGTACATGTACAATAATTATCACTGTATGTATGATGAATTTTTTATTCAAGTATTATTTATATACCACAACACTGAAATCTTCAATCTGATTGATCAGAAGTATTATCATTTTTTTAACTACAGCAGCTCTGACAATAGGACATCGATTTTTTTTACAAAATCATTTTATTGAGCACTTTATATATCATTATTATTAAGGTTTGTACGTTTTCAGCAAATTTTCTAATTTCTCCGTTTTGTTTAGTTTTTTGCATAAATGACTACTGAAGTTATTCATATTTGATCTTTTATGCAGTATATTTTGTACAATAGATTGGGAGGGTTGGTCTGAATGTGGTGCAATGCAGAATGTGATGAATGTGTTAACATGTTTAACACTAGTTTAAACCTATTCCAATACAATAAAACAATATGTTATACATTATAAAGCAACTATTGCTCCAAATCTATTTGCACACTGCTCTTCTTTGTATTGCTGCTCACCATTACCTTATTACCATTGTGTGTGTATATATATATATATATATACCCGTTTTCTGTTTATAGTAATAGTAATATATTATGTTCACCGTTTACATCCTTCTGCAAATTTCTGTTTATAGTAATAGGCATCTGTATATCATGTTCATAGTACATATATACTCATTTGTATATTATTGTTCATAGTACATATATATTCATTTGTATATTATATTCATAGTACATATATATATTCATCTGTATATTATATTCGTAGTACATATACATCTATAAATTACTGTTTATAGTCCTATATTACCATTCTATTGAATTTATGTAAATCATGTATACACTGTATATCCTGCACCTGCTGATATTGCACTCTGGTTAGACCCAAACTGCATTTCGTTGCCTTGTACTTGTACATGTGTAATGTAATGACAATAAAGTTGAATCTAATCTAATCTAATCTAATCTAATCTAATTTATAAAAGCCAATCCTAGATCTGTGAGCAGTAAAATTATTTTGTTTTTCTTACAAATGAGCAAGATATGAGGTCACATGATGGTCTATAGCAGAGCTGTCAATTGATGACTATGAATAGGGTGACTAAAATTTATAGTTTGGGGTTCAAAATAAAATCAGCTCAAAAATCTGTTTAATATATGTTGTTATAATGCATGAATCATTATCGTGAGCTAAATATTTGACTTTGTCTTGTAACATAGAGATTGATTTCGATTTTTCCTGGCAAATGGATGAATATTTTTGCAATCACAAATTGGACATTTTTAGATTATGATATATACTTCCAATTAAATCCATTTATTTTACAGTTTGTAATACCAGTGTTCATTGGGGTAAATACATATAAAAAAAAAAGCGCATACTGTACATAGACTAAAATCGTCACTTGAAAAATCTGTTAATTTGTTTTGTATGTGATTATACAGTTTATCTAAAAACTACATTCAAATTCAACTTTGAATGTAGTTTTTAGATCAACTCTTCTAAATGCACACATTTAACTGGAGTCATTGACATGTTATTGAATACACTTGAGTTTACTCACTCAATTAGATTGAAGATTCAACAGTGTTGTGGTATATCAATAATTCTTGAATAAAAATGTATCATACATTGTATATGTGCATTTGACACTCTTTCTCTGTAGCTAAAAAAGTAGCTATAAAAGTATTAAATACAGTGAAACAGACTTCTATGTAGCACAATCATAATCACAGCACTGGGACTGAGGCAGGATGCTCTGCTCAGACAATGTGTTTATATAACCAGTGGCTTCCAATTGGTTTAATCATCTATAAAAGACTTACATATTTAGCAAGGGTGTTTCCTAAATCAGACTCGGAGGACTGTGTGTTTATACAGATCCCCAAGGGACTGGGGAAGAGGGAGGGAACTTTGCTTTCATCAGAGATAAATAGGAAAGAAAGAGATGTATTAAGACCTAAGCTATTGTTCCCCTCTTTTGCTTTTAATTTATAATCTTCTGTGATTTGACTTTTGTTTAACAAGTTATTGAGAGAAATTGCTTAATTTGATATCATATTAATGTTTGTAAATAGCCTGTAGTTTAATGAATTGCCCTATTATAAAGGTCACAAGAATCTCCCTGTTCTTTCATACGATTTGCATTTAGACACTTTGGTAATATTTTAGTTTAGTAGTCAGGTTATAAAAAACATTTTTGTACGTTTTTTATGTAATGAATCTGTGATTTGTAGGTACATCACTTTTTATCATTATTCATTGTCAAACAAGAATGTGGTCATGAATTACAGAGAATACACGCTTGTCTTTGGTTAGTTGCTGGTGTGTCAAAAGGGCATCAAAGGGCACAGGGTCAGTCAATAATATAGGGTCTGTAAAATAAACATCACTGAACTCAAATGGAACACAAATATACAGGTAAGTGCGTCTGAAAGACGAACCCTGAGCTCTGCTGAGCCTCACACTCCTTTACTTGCAACTAGTGAACTGTTCCTCACAGCTAGTCTGAAAAGGCTTCACATTCGGTTGGTTTAGGAATTTTTTCATAATTTTCCCAGAAATGAACCACCTCTTATAACATGGGCTCCTGCAAAGATGAGGAACAAGTGAGGATTTCTTTGCCTGGGATAATGACGGCCTTGTGCCGTACTAGGAGGGGCGGATTGCACAGGAGGGCTGTGAGGGTAAATGTGTGTGTGTGTGTGTATGTGTGTGTGAGAGAGAGAGAGAGAGAGAGAGAGAGAGAGAGAGAGAGGTGTAGTGACTAGAGCTTAGAACCAAGTTCATGGGTTTGCAAGGCTGCTTTTGTAAATACAGAGCTACACACCCCTTCCATTTGGATTTTGGATTTTCTTTTCAGCCCTAGATTATTGAGTCATAAAAAGAAGCTGCACTTTTTATGAGCTGTCTGAAAAATATAGGTATGTATGCATTATATATACTATATATAGATATATATATATATATATATAAAACTCAGGGGGTGTGACCCAAAATGTAAAGTAATAATTGTACATTAGAATTGACTATGATTTATTCATTTTATTGAGTAGCAGTAATTGACTGACCAACTAACACTTTAAATGGATCATTTGTAAACTTGCTTCTTTTGGTGTGTTGGTAAATTGATTATATTTGGGATAAACGGTTTGGGTACAAATGACATTTTTGAACAGATTATCATTTCATGATATTAGGTAGTGGAGAAAGGATAGGAGAAGGACTGAACTGAAGTTATTTTGGAAAGAACCATCAGTGAAATAAATCAAATGTACATTTGGATATGTGGCTTGTAGTGATGCTCTGGTGCAGGTAACACATGATACATGCAGGAGTGCACTGAAAGTGAATGCTTCTTCATGTAGTGAAACAACGTTGATATTTGTAGGACACAGGGCTGCTGTTATATTGCAGTGTGCTCTGCTGCTCTGCTCTGCTTGTTATCACAGCCGTGATAACTGTTTCCTATTTTAATCCGATCCAGCAAATCTTGGAAACTGCATGTTCAGTAAAAATGCTTAATATATTCTGAACTATGGAAATATGGAAACGTGTGCTGAGGAAAAAAAAGTATTCTGGATGGGTAGTGCATGTTTAAGGTTGCATTATGTTCTCTTTATGTCTCTTCCCATTTAAAACAGAGCAGGCCACTAAGAGAAAGCAGAACCTTTCCATGACCAGATTCTCTTTTTTGACTGTGGAAAGAAAAACCTACTTTGGCTTTATATCACAATATTTCAGCCTGACCCTTATTACTTTCTGTGGCACATATTCAGTACAGCTGTGTAAAAAAATACTGTAAATTGAGAATGCTTCAAAAACTAAAAGTGTTAAAAATCATTTTTTTAAGTAAATAAACAGAAACAAAATCCAAATCAAATCAATATTTGGTGTGACCTCCCTTTGCGTGCAAAACAGTATCAATCCTTCTTGATGTTTGTGGTACACTTGCACAAAGATTTTTGAACACAGGAATGTCAAGGTACAGAAATGTATCTAAAAGAGTACAAATGCTTTGTCGCTTCAGCTGTACATCAATGTACCTATGAACATTGGTCAGAGATGATTTTGTACCTTTAAATTAAAACAAAGGTCCACAGTTGTCACCTTAAAGACCATTTCCTGGAACTTACAGGGTTCTTTTGTGGCAAAAGTACCTTTAGGTACAGAAACAATACCCCTATTTTTCTGTGTGAAGGAACTTGGCAGGTAGATTGTTCCAAACATTTGGAGAACCAACCACAGATGTATGTTCTGTGGATATAGGCTGCCTCAAATCCTTCTGTATCTTCATGTAAATCCAGACAGACTTAATGATGTTGAGATCAGGGCTCTGTGGGTGCCAAAACTATTACTTCCAGGACTCCTTGTTGTTCTCTACTCCGATTCTTGCAGCTAGTACACTTTTTCTCTTAAATTGTTAGTTTTGGAACCGGAAACCTCACAGATTTGTTGTTTCAGAATTAACCCAGGTCACTTCCTGTTATTAAGATGTCATTTGCATGCATGCACAGTTTCCTTCTTTTTATTAATTATGAGGAAATAAATGAACAATGTTCTTGCAGAAAGCATTTTCTCATCATCAGGGTCCCATTTTGTTCCTGAGCTTGAGTTCACTCAGGTTCTGTCCGTGTCCACATAATGGATTGACTACTCTGGGTGTGAATGAGTGTGTAAGAAGCCCTGTAATGGACTGTTGTCCCATCCAGCCTGTGTGTTCCTGGTTTGTGTACAGTATTCATGGGTTATGTATAAATCAGTGGAGGGCCGTGCATGTGGTACCTGGGCCTTCAGTGGGGATTTACCCGACTTAATCCACCTCTTAATACTACCACTATCACGTCGCAATTATAGAAACCGTCAATACTAACAAAAACGCAATATAACGACACGTGGCATTACAGAGAGAGAGGCATTTCACATATGGAGGGTGAATACCATTTTACTAAAGCAAGAAACCCAGTTAAGATTAGATTGACATGGCAGCACATAGAGGCTGAAATCTGATTGGACAAAAAAAAATCTAACATCCACATACACGTACTGGAAGCAGTGCAGCCAAGAGAAACGCACAAACTGTTGTGAATACAATTTAATACAATTTCATGGAACAAATATTAAAATTTGTGTTGTAAATGGAGGTCAGTGTTTCCGATAGTGTTTAGGCCAGCAGAGAAGGCTTTGCTCGCCCAGACCGCCTTCCACTGGTATAAAGGTTGTTATATTTCGTTTTTTATTGCAAATGAATGTGTTTCCAGTGAGCAGATGTGCTTCAGAATATTTTCTGCTAATTTCTTGTCTTCAGTTCTTGTCAAAACCTGCTATTTTCTTGTCTTCCCAATAATAATAATTGTGATTAATCAGTTTTAATGCAAAGCAATTTTTCATCTACACTAAACCCAGTGGTGTAAAGTATTTAAGTCAATGTATTTCGTTACTGTAGTTTGATACTATTTAAACTGAGTATCAAAGATATAATTCAGTATATCAATCAGTATATATTCTTTATACTCCACTATATTCAGGCATAACATTATGACATTATAACATTATAGCAGGTGAAGTGAATAATGCTGATTATTTTTTCATCATGGCACCTGTTAGTGGGTGGGATATATTAGACAGCAAGTGAACATTTTGTCCTCAAAGTTGACGTGTTAGAAACAGGAAAAATGGACAAGGGTAAAGATTTGCACGAGTTTGACAAGGGTCAAATTCCCAGGCTGCAGTGGTCAGTATCTATCAAAAGTGGTCCGAGGGAGGAACAGTGCTGAGCCGGCGACAGGGTCATGGGCAGCCAAGACTCATTGATGCACGTGAGGAGCGAAGGCTGGCCGGTGTGGTCCGATCCAACAGACGAGCTCCTGTAGCTCAAACTGCTAATGCTGTTAATGCACGATGGGTCAGGACTGTTTTGGCAGCAAAAGGGGACCAACACAATCAGTTGTAATTGAATTTAATCAGGAATGTCTTGTATGAAGGACAAAAAAAAGGACCCTCCTTTTTGAGATTTTAACCTTCGAACGCTCAAATATTAAGGAATTTTTCAATTTAAATGCTGCTGCTAGTGAATGTAACCACAATGACCGCATTTAGAAACGAATTTCTCAGATGAAAAATGTGTGTGTGTGTGTGTGTGTGTGTGTGTGTGTGTGTGTGTGTGTGTGCATGAATGTCACAAGCAACTCTTCAATTCCAGTAATTCTTCAATACCATTCAGCAGTAGTATGTTGTGTGCTCCAAGAAAAGTTTTTGTTTTAAGCACAAATGGTCCACCAGGAAGGAGGTGAATGACGAGATTTCCATTAGCTAAAGAGATTTTTAAAAGCTGCTTCCTCTCACTTGCTTCCATGTCCTCATCCTGCACCTCGGCACTTCCTCACATTTCAGCTTCCAGAACATGGCTTGGCTCTTTACTCTCCCTGACTCCTCAGACAGGGCCTCACGGATTTGTCGTTCCTTTACTATGTTCTTTACTAAATTATGTCAATAGTGGCGTTTGCTGACGAGACGGGTGACTCGAGGATACTTGACTTGCTCATTGCAGCTTAATTCCCCCGGTGTAGTGGAAAAAAGGTACGTTTGGAGGGTCTCTTTTTTCTTTGAAGGGGTCTCTGCTCCATTCTTCTGGCACTTTGTACCTTAATCAAAATTCCTGCCCTTGGGCTTTCCTTTTGTCTGTCATTTTTTGGTCTGGGAATTTTGGCACTGAATTAAAAGCCACAATCTGGCTGTGAGGATAGAAGCAACACTTGGCACAGCTCACAAAGTCTGCATGACACTTTTCGCCAACCAAGACATGTTTTTTATTTTAGAAAAAAAAAGATATTTAGTAAAAAACTAAAGTAGTATAGAGATTTGGAAACTGGACCAATAAAAGATGAATTTGTTTACAAATAACGGGAATAAAGGGATTTTGAGAGTTACCAATAACAACAGAATTTCTATTTATAGAGGATTGCTCTTGAAATGTAATTATTTATGCTTATCCTTTCTGCACTATGTAATTGCGGCACTGGCCTCACTGAAAATATATAAAGGCGAACCAGTTGTAAATAGTATGTTTACACTTATTTTGCCATTTTACATAAACAAATCATCTCAAAATAATAAGTGAGTCAGCCCGATACCATAAAGCACAGTCCACATAGGCTGTAGTGTGAAACAGCACTGTAATTTAAGATTTGCACCACCACCACCCAGCACTTACTGCATATACAGAACATTCTGTGTGATGGCTACAGAGACAAGCCAGGAGAAGGAGAGGGTCTTAGACGGACAGAGTGCTAACTAGCAGAGTACACTGAAAAAAAAAAAAAAGTAGTAATTCGAATAGGAATAATGAATCAATTAAATGCAATATATAATAAGTCAAATGCTGGAAATGAATAAGTGAACATTTTGATTATTCTGTCATTGCACAGATAATAGACATTTTCCTCTTATGCCACGGCAATATGCCGTTGTTAACCGGGACTAATATGTAAATGCTTTTAAAAACGCTATACAAATGAATTTTTATTTTTATATTTCAGAAAACGTCACTATATCAAAGATTATACACTTATTTTTTTTTTTTTTTTGGAGCATCTGCCATACATATGCCAGTGTATGCAATAATGGATTAGAATGAGCAAATTAATAAAAAACAGTGATTCGCCCTGCAGCCTGCATTACTGTCAGAGCTGCTGTTCCAGAGAAAAAAAGAATTCTTAACAATATTCTCAAAACATACAAAATAAACAAAATTTTTTAGAATATAATTTTTTATATTATGCAACAGTATTTTGCATATACAATTTTATTAATACTTTTGCACGTCACTCTGAATAAGGGCGACTGCTAAATTCTTTAAATATAAATGTAATACTTTCGCAGAAAAATACAGAACTGATTTAAATCATAGAGCTAGCCATTCCGCCATTCTAGCCATTGCAGTATCCACGTCATGGCCAGTGGTGGAGGAGGGCCAGGCCCCTTTCCCTCTCTTCAGGGATTAAAACACATTGAAAAGAACTCTTTGTGTCAGTGGAGCTGGAATGCTGGTTGAGTCTAGTGTCTTTGGGAAACAAACAGCCAAAGTCAACGGAACATTTGAGCAAGGGCCTACCCGAATACAGCGCTCCCAAAATGCCCCGCTGCCCCATACCCCTAATTAAGGGAACAAGGGAAAGACTGACTCCTCAGGAACTTTCCGAAGAAGAATCTCAGCCAGGGGTGTATTAGTCACGCTTTTCCTTTATGCATTATTGATGCAAACGGGAAAGTCAGAAAATGCAAGAAATGACTGCATTGGACATGCATGTGTCAAACTATAAGTTGAGTAAGTAAGATATTACATAAGCCCACACCAATCAGTATTATAGAAAGTGAAACTTTCACTTTCGAATAAATGTTTTTAGGGTTTAATTGATCCGTTTTACACCCCCGATGATGTTCCCTTTTTTTGTGCCTGTGACATGTCTGTCTGAGGGAACACCTTTGAAAAAAAACACCTCCAAAATGTGTCCTTTTTTCTTTCAAAAAGGTTCACCCCTAGTCTGGCTACAAAGGAAACGGTCTGTTCGTCCACATACTACAGGAAGTCTATATATAGAAACCCCAATCTCCTATTTTCCTGTTCTTGTGCCACTTTGTTATGTTTACTTTTTTTCTCTTCCCCTGACCACCAGTGTCAATATAGTGTTGTTACACAGAACTTTACTTCATTGTGCTCTTCCTACTGTGACTCTGTAGTTACGAAGCATATTGGAATCTCACTGGAGACTTGACTTGGTGCCAGGAGTTAGGGAATCCCCTTAGTTGTTTATTTGTGTATTGTTAAAGGCAAGAATAAGGATTGGCAGATGTGATTGAGACAGTTGTTTGTTGAGGATACCCAATAAATACTAAAATGTAATTAAGAAATATTGATTTTCAGCTTAATTATTGAGTCTGATCTGGGAAACTGGATACTTATTTTCTGTGAATGAACACAAATGTGAATTATTGGTTATTCAACCCAAAGAGAATTAGATTTTTGCTTAAGAAGGATACAAGTGTATCTTTTGTTCTACTAACTTTTTTTTTTTTTTTTTTTTTTTTTAACTCGCTGCATTCTTTCTAGCCAGTTTATAGTCACCTTTTGTTTCCTATCTCCCCTAATGGGAGCTTATATATTCAACTGCCATTCAAACAAACAGGACTCTTTGATGGACAATCTTTGACCTCTAGGCGTGTGAGGTCTGCACAACCCACAGGCAACTTCCTTTTACTTCTTAATGGGAAAAAGCTCTGTCTTTAAAGGCACAATGAGTAGCAGTGAGGGCCGAATAATCGAGATTTCATTCAGCATTATAAAACAGCATCAGGTCTTCTTACAAGTCTAATCATGTTATATTGTCTGACCTTAAAGCACTGAAGCAGGAAAAAAAATAACATTAAACTGCACATGTGCTAAAAGATCTTGTGTCATGGTTTTAGAAAAATATAAGGTCTGTTTGGAATTTGGCACCTTCCCCATAATGGTTGTTTTGAATGTAATCCAAACTTTATTACATAACTTAAAAGCGCTAACTGCTGCCTGCATTATTCTTTGCTAGGCACAGCTACTGGTGTATACCCATTTTCCCTTTCAGCAGTTCTGTCACATACTTGTGGGATGGTCTAAAACAGAGAATGCACTTAACTGCCCACATCTTTCCCTGGGTGCCAGAGTGGCTATAATCATATACTCAAAGAAATGTCAAGTATGTCTTTTCTGCCTAATAATATCCTGGCTACACATGGTGCACTGCATAATTCAGATTCCTCCCACCGAACAAATCTTCTAAAGCTTGGCATATAAAATAAGAAAAAAAAAAAGGCCGTAGGCTAAGCTTTTCCCTATATAACCAGTCTGCAATGTAGTGATCCTGTTTCTTTAAACCATGAAACTTGATTTTGATGAATGTTGATGCAGATTATTTTGGCATATCATTAACCCGTAGAATTGAGATTAGCACTTTTTATGAAAATGAAACAGAGAATGGAGTTTGTGTGCTCTGGGCTCACCACCAGGTGGAGGTCTTGGATTAGACAGCTGCAGAAGCTTGATTAGCGACCAAACTAAATGTTCTCGAACACACAACACACAACTACCAACGCCCCACCGTCCCCTCCATATGCCCTCTCATTTCTTAAGCATTGCTGAATTTCCACTGATGAAAAAAACCAGCAGGCTTTTATGAGACTACTGCAACAACAATCTTTTAAAGCATCTATTCTATATTTCCATTCCCTGATCCCTTCTGTGTTTTCGTCACCATTTCATGAGCAGGCAGTGTACTATCTTGAGGGGAAATTTCCATTAACTAGGCAGCAGGAGTACACTGAAGTCACTCAGTCGCTGCAGGACTGTCGAATACACTCAGCATGGTTTAAACCACTGCTGACTGTTATAAGGCAGGGGATCAAGTGGTAATACATCCACATTCCTAGCAGTGTTGTCACGTCTTTTCTCCAGAAGAGTCCCTGCTCTCCTTTCAGTCCATGTGGCTGCTGTTCTGATCGGCTGGCTCCTGTAAAACCCCCTTTCCAAAACTTAATTGAATGCAGCTCTCCAGCTGATTAACTTATATCTGTTAATGTCAATTGCATGGGGAATGTAATAGGAGTGGGATTGAGGACCAATTTCTAGGACTGAGAAAGAAACCTTAAATATAACTCGATTTTGAGATGTACAGAAAAGATAACTCCATGAAGCAACAACAATAACTTTTCACAATAAATGATTGTTTGATAAGTTTTTTTAAATTATTATTTTAACCCATACCTACCATCTATTGGGTAGGGTCATTTGGTAGGACACTCAGAAATCCCTTTAGCATCATTATGTGTTCTCATGCTTCTCATATATCATAACATTTATATTTCCCATATTAAAGGTAAATACCATTTTAATAAAGCAAGAAAACCAGTTAAGACTCCAAACCTCTACACTACAACCGTAACTGTGCCACGTACTTCATCTGGAGCAGTTCAGAATCAATATTTGTCTAATAACATAACAAAAACATAAAAAAAGAAAGAAAGAAAATAAAATACATTAAACTCACCAGAGATGCAGACTCATAATGCATACTCACATAATTTGCACCAATCCTTACAGGCTGTAAGCCAGTGGTACGGTTCGTAGGCTGGTCTGGAAGTGGCGAATAAAGCCTTTTCCAGGCTGAGACAAGCTAGCTAGCTTCAGTGTTGGCCGACCTCTCCTCACAACGTTTAGCTTTTCTGGAAAAGACTGCCTTGAAAATGGATTTTTAAGTATGTCCGAGACCAAATCAATTTCTCTTCCTCCGTCAGCCATTGTTGATCAACCTCTCCTCACGATGTCTAGCTTTTCTTGAAAATGGATTTTTAAGTATGTCTGAGACCAAATCAATTTCTCTTCCTCCGCTCCGTAGGCATAAAAAAGTTTAACTCTGATGTATGAATTTGTGCAGATCGCTACAGACATGTTTTGCTAGTCGAAGTTGGCTGTAACATGTTCCCTCTGACCAACCAATCAGAGGACGAAAAATACTTACGCTATTCTGGGCCAGCTAGCTGGCCTTGTATGGCGAATATGAAATCTCATTGGTTAAAGAAACAGACCTTGCTTTTTTTTAGTTTTACACTACATCGGCCAGCACTACTGACTTTGAAGGCCCTGGGCAGATTAGATTGACATGGCAGCACTTAGAGGCTGAAATCTGATTGGACAAAAAATCTAACATCCACATACACGTACTGGAAGCAGTGCAGCCAAGAGAAACGTGACGAAATGAAGAGAATAAACTGTTGGAAATAAATTAATACAATTTTAATGAACAAATATTAGAATTTTGGATGTAAATGTAGGTCAATGCTTCTGATAGTGTTTAGGCCAGCAGAGAAGGCCTTGCTGGCACTGACAGCCCACCACTGCTGTTTAATACGTTATTCTGATTAGTCAACAGTTTAGTTTGTGGTGTCACTGTATCTACCGCCTCACTGTCTTGTTCTGTTTTGCACTGAATGTTGCACACGTGCACTTTATGTAGTGTCCTAGTTAGTTTTGTATAGTTCTGAGTTTTGTGTTATTTTTGTTCATTTCTGTCATTTTAATGTGTACTGTATTGTATGTGGTTGAAATGACAAAAAAACTACTTGATTGAAGGTGTGCAATCACTTAATGCATAGAGTGTTCTAGGCAGGTTCTGACAAATTTCTTGGGGTGTGGTAAATGTGGTATAATTAGATCCGATCTGTTGAATTATTAGAAAATTAATACACAACAGCAAGGTGTAAGGTTGAGCAAAGTAGATTGGCCATTATTTTGCTGAATAATTCGAATGTAAATGTCAATTATTACTTCAAAGTACCTACTCAGAAGGTGTTCATTTTCTTTTACACTTGCTCTGACGTTGTGTTTCAAGCATAATCACGTGTTTATATTAATATGCTTGTTCAAATATGCTGCATAATAACAACATGAACAACACAGTATGGCAGACACAAATTTTTTTAATTGATTAGGCTTAGGACATTTAGTATTTTTGGAAGGAGTCTTCAGTGTCAGTATTTTGTAGGGAAATAATCATAGGGAAAACTGTAACTTTAATATTTACTACACAGGGATGTCTTTAGGACAAGGAATTGGTGGCTTCTCTGTTACAGAACAAGATGCTTTTTTTGTCTCATTAACATCAGTAGAGAGAAAAAAAGAAAAGCTATCAAGGAAATGGTAGTTTATAGCTGCTATAATGTAAAATAAACACCCAAACTAATTAACATTAAACATGGTGCATTACTTCAGCAAAGTAACATCAGCCTGTCATTGAAAACATTCTATTGTTACTCACATAAAACATGCAATAGCATTACGATTCAATTCAGTTCAATTTTCAATTATTGTTTATTTGTATAGAGGTTTTAACAATGGAAATTGTCTCAAAGCAGCTTTACACAGATACTTACTTTCTTTCGGCAATTTCAATTTGATTCTATGCAATACAATGCAATGGAAAAAAATATGATGCTATGCAATTCGATTTAGTACAGATAATTCGCTTCGATTTCTTTGGTTCCTACAAACTGCAAATCATAAATTTATTTAAGTGCCTTCTGGCTTTCAACAAATCGCCCTTTCACAAGCAGTCCAAAAAGAAAAAAGATGAATTAGACCAGGTGTTCTTTTCCTGTTCTGTCTCCAGGAAGATGCAGCTCTACCTCTGCCATGTTAATCTATATTCTATGTGACTCTCAGGACACGCCTCGGTTTACGTAGTGTTGAGACACGTTATATTCACTTAGCAGCAGTTGTGCAGAGAGAACGGACTCGGGAAACAGTTTAGCGAGGAGAAATCAATCTTCATATAAAAAATTGGTCACAAATTATTGATCACAAATTATTATTTAACACTTTTAAATAATAAAAGTATTGCACATTTACTGATGATTATATATAATAAATCGTTTTTTACCCATGCAAATATGGTAAAAACAGTGCATCGTGATACAAATGCCAATTTGTATCCGACGCACACTTATTTAAATCGAAGCATAACCATTCAATTTTATGTCGATGCACCGATGCAAATCAGTGAATCTTACAATGCCTGCTATAAACTGCTGTTAACTGATGGTTAATCAAACTTATACAACCTTCTGTCTTGAAATCTTTACCAATAGGTAGCTTAATGTTAATGTTAATTTTAATAATGCAAATTTTGGCAGTGGAAGAGTTCAAACCTTTGTTACTAAATAAGATGAAACAATACACAAAAATAGGATGGCTAGTATAATACTTGCAGGGATTATATACAAGCAAGACCCTGAAAAAAACGGGCAAACAAATAAAGACCACCAGATGTTCCATTTTCAGTTCAGGCTTGTATTTTTTTTTTTTACTTGATGGCCCTTAAGAGTTCCCCTTGCTCAGAAAACATTACACATTTCAACAGCCAAGTAGTTTGGCCCTCTGGAGACCAGAAAAGAAGCTGTCCACATGCTTTTTATGGTCCAACATTTTCAGGCACTGGAAGCAAGAATGTGCCATGTGCACTCCACATTGTTATGGACTGTGCATGTCAGTGACTGTCTTGTTTTGGGTTCTTGCCATGATGTGGCTTTATCCCAGACCCACATGTCTCGCTATCAGATCTTTTAGCCCTTTCTCAGTGCACTACCGAGAAAACAGATCTGTCCAGCACCTGAGAAAAGGATTTGCACACACATACTGTAAGGGTAAAAAACGGCACTCTTTTAGACTACTGCTGAAAAAAACAAAAAAAAAACAAGTGCTCATCCGTCAGATGGTTGTTTGTGAAGTTCAGATCAAAGCTAGTTTGGAGATTCTGGGGAGGTAGGGAGCATATGTCCTGATGATAAGCTCTGGTGATCATGTGGTCATAAATGGGCTCTGGAGTGAGATCAAACCCAGCCCAATTGGAAGAATCTGCTGTGTGCCTTCAATTGTGTCTTATTGTATGAAATCCAGTGACTCACATACAGTGGCTTCATTGTTTTTTCCTTTTAGCAGTTTTGCACATTTGCTATGTCTAAACTTTAGAAATTCCCATTTGCGTTCCATCATCCTCTGCCTTTCTTCTTTCTTCTCTGCTGTTTTTAACGGGCTCTCTATAGTCTGTTATCAGGGCTTTGGCTGGTGGGCTGGAATGCAGGCTCTGGCTCACTGATGCATGTACAGGCAGGTCTACAGTGCAAAGTCTGCTCTTCTTTGCTCTGAATAGACAGCAGTCCAACGAGCGGAGTATGCAGTTACATTTAGTTTAATGTAGGATTGTTAGGAAGTGGCTGAAGGACCATTAATGAAATATGGTGATATTGCATTGCTGGACCACTGGTGACAGGTACACCTCATTTTTTTCTCTCTCTAAAATGAATACTTTATAGCCACAGTATGTTTGTAACAACTAAAAGAAAAGCAATTTGTGACCTTACTTCCAGACCTGAGCCATTTCATGTTGATTTTTTTTTTAAGTGTAATTCTTTTGCAAATAAAATGGTAGTCTAAATATATTTGATTTTACTTGGTTTTGTTCTATACCTTTTTTCAGGATCGAACAAATATACAATGCAATTTTCAATTCAACATGATATGCTCTCATTAACCAGCCATTTCTCTCAATAACAACAATCGTAATTTGTAATAAATACTGCATATAAATCCATGCAGCTTGAGTCTTTCATGTATTCATTCACTACAAGCCTCTTTTTTTGGAAAGTGTTGTTTTTTCTTCTCCAGATTACAGAAGTACAGACATCTCTTTTTATAGGTATTGGATAAATATAGCCATTTCTGAACATGCCTTTTTTTTTCTGTCTGCTCTGGTTAAAAGAGCCAGGATTGTGAGTAAGTTGTGAGGAATTCTAGGGGAGGGCGGCATCTATGTGTGAGTGTTACCAGGGCTCGGTAGCGCTCAGCTGAGAACGGGAAAATGTTGCTATATAAAGGTTTATATAAACGGCGAAGGAAAACTGAAGCATCTTGGTGTAGTGGTTGTTTCATTAAACTTTTCAGGAGGCACTGCTGTGCTTGACTTTCCATTTTACGCTGCTGATATCTTGGTGGAAATTGAGATAAAGAGAGACATCTATTTTATAGGAAAAACATTCATTATTTAGTATAACCCCCTGGGCAAAAATTGCCAAAATTAAGCTTTTAACTGTCTTAGGAAACCTAGGGTCTTTTACTGCTCCAGGTGTGGCAGATAATACCAAATAATGACTAATCATTTTGGAAAACAACATCCAATCGGATCCAAACATACAGTATTTTTGGAATATTTTGTGCATCCAGACATGAAATTTACATCAAACCTTTTAATGATCATGGTTTGACTTTTGTGTACTAGAAAACTACAAGGTCTCTGACGAATTTGCTGTTAAAACCATTCAAATTGTAATATTTTTGCTATTTTGAGCTTGGCCTCCACAAGTGTATAAGAAAAGACCGTTTCAGAAGTACAGCACATATGACTGGATTGTCTGGAATAAACGTACAAACAGGGAGCTGGTGAATTCTTAAAATGCAAGAATACACTTTAATGACGATTCAGGGATGTGTTCTGCATGTGTCCAGTGAAAACAAGAAGGAACTCTGCAAATTTCTCAAGGCTGTCTTTTGCCTCCCACAGGATGCTCAGATATTAGGAGGAGAAACAAATAGCACAGACGATATGGACCGTGCGAACAGAAACCTACCCGATCACAGCCGACACACACATCAGGTGCTACAGGTGAGACTGAGATATTTCAAAACACTGTGTAATCTGACATTATAATTTTCATGTGTGAATTTATATATATCTTTTTTTCATTATAGACTAAAATAAAAGATTAATTATACTATCATTATAAGCAGCTATAATACAGTATCAAAGCATAAATATTCATTACATTTAATTCAATGTATTATTATATGTATTTAGATTTTTTTCAACATCCATTGTCATAAAGCAGCTTTATAGAAATCTGGATGTAAATTTTAAAACCTTCATGAGAAAGCCAGATTGACAATAGCAAAGAATAACACCCTAAGATGACATGGGAAGAAACATGGAAAGGAACCAGTCTTGAAAGAGACCCTATCCGCTCCTGGGTGATACCAGATAGTAAAATTTGACATTACAGTATACGGTGTAGAGTAAATGGTATTATTGTTATTGCATTCTTAAATTAAGAAATTGATTTGTGCAGAGCGAAAAAAAAAAAACCGTGAAGCATATCCAATAGATTTTAACCTAATGGAAGGACAAGCTAATGGAAACACAGTGCAGCATGGGAATATATAGTACCTCAGTAGTACATAGAGTGAGAATGAAATCTTTAACTTGATGTTTCAATCTATAGCCATTTTTCAGTCAAGAATAGATAAGATATTAAATACTTGAAATGGAAAACTATAATATTACATTTCTCAACAGGGTGACAGATGACTATCTATTAAATATAAGGTGTGAGGTTATTATCAGAACCTAATGCTTTGTGTAAGAATCCCCAGTAAATTAGCAAGAAAGCTTCAGGACAATGATGCAAAAAGACAAGCTCCAGCTATCCCATCACTGTTACCATGACAACTACAGCTTACACACTTTCAAATATTCACCTCTTTTTATCAGTTAAAAAAAAAAAAAAATGAATAAATAAATAAAATTTACGTTAGACATTACAGTCAAGCCACTAGGATTTGAACAAATTAGTTCCATTCCATTGATAGACCTCAAAATTGCACACTTGTGGAGTTTCCTGCATATTGAAGCATTTTACAAAAAAATGCTATTACCAACAGTTTACAGATCCTTATTTAGGTTGACCTCTTTTCCTCCACAGAGCACTCCACTGGACTTGTTAGAGACAGGGAAGGGGCTTAAGGTTCAAGCAGAACGTCCTCATCTAGTCAGTCTTGGAAGCGGCCGTCTCAGCACAGCCATCACATTGTTGCCTCTGCCTGAGGGTGAGTTTTCCATGATGTCCTTTATTCATAATTTCAGAACCTCTTAAGCATACAATTCTACCCCACCAGCAAAGAGGTGGTAAACTGTGATTTTGGGTTACAAGAGCTTGGAATTATAGCTTTTCTGGAAGACCATACTTGCAGAACTCACAATACTCACACAACACCTTTGAGTGTAAATTTAGCCTTGAGGAACACAAAAAAATATATACTGTTTACAGTATATACTAAATGTCAAGAGCCCCCTCCACAAATCTACACCATTCCACATACAATTGCAAAAAAGCCCCCATACAGTAACTCTCATGCAAATGATAATGTATTCAACAGGGTACTGGCATTTATTTAAACTGACACTAATTGACATTTTTTTTATTTTAAAACACTTGTTTGCTCATGGTATTGCACATTGTATTTAGCCCCAGAACAATATCTGGCAGAAAACCAGGGTCTGCCTGCAAACCTACGCTGTCTGACTCTAATAATGTCACATGCTTGCTCTGCCATTGAGGTCAAATATTTTCTACCAGCGTTCTTGTCACAATGCATTAGGGTATTGTGCCATACGCTCATTTTGGTAGGGTTAGTTCTTCGTTAATACATACACGATAAATGCTATCGCACACACTACAAACGTTTAGAGATGTTGCAGTTTTATTGCAATGTTTTTTGGATTTGTCAAGTTTGAATATGATGCACAGTAGAAGGGCTTGAGTATATCAAATATAAATCTATCATTATATATAAATATCTTTGTGTCAAGGGTGGGTTTCCACTGAGGTCTGCAGTTTCCTCCCACCTTGCAAAAATATACTAGCAGGTGCACCCTAAATTGTGAATAGAATTGAGTGTGTGAATGTGTGTGTGCCTGCTTTGTGCACAATGATCCCAGGATAGGATCCAGATCAACTGAAACCCTGACCAGGATTAATCTATTACTGAAAGAAAATGGATGAATAAACAAACAAACTTCACCCAGTTTACAGTAACTCCAAAATCTATCTCGAGTGTAGATCATTAAATCATGGAAAAAAATAGCATGCATGCAATAAATGCAAATTAAAATCACACAACCTTTATATACACAGTTAGGATGCAATCACTGGAAACATCCAAATGACTCTTTCCTCATTCTCTCTTTATCCTCCCCCTCCAGCTCTGGACTGAAAGCCTAATAACACAGCAAGTCATGATAAGCAGGATAGTGCCATCAAGACCCCCACATTTGTTCAGACTCTGCAGCTACAAAAGACCTTGTAAAAACCTTCTACTTAATGAACCCATTTCATGCCTATCCATCAATTTCCACTCTGAAACTATCCAGGCTTTTTCCTATCACTCCATTATCTGGTCATCTAGAAAAAATGTATAGAATGTTCTGGAACATGTTCACACACTTTTCTCTATAAAATGTACTTCGTGTCCATGTGCTGGTATGTCGGCATAACGGTATGTCTCGAGAAAACCTGAGTCCATAGTACTGTTAATGCATCTATAATGTTATACTGTAAAATAACACAATGTTAGTTCAAGGTAGATCATATCCAATAGGATTCAGCAGAGGTTTTACAACGAACAATCACTGATAAATTGAGAAAAATGGTGTTTCTATATTGTTTTCAATGCTACTGTTACAAATTCTTTAATGCAATAAACATAATAAACAAATACTGTGGAAAATAATCATGTGGTATTTTTATTTTACCATGACCTTTTCTTTTAATGAAGAGGCATGAAGTTAGGTAACGTCGAAAAAGAAAAGTAACTCTTGCTAACCCGAGGTGTTCCACATGTCCTTACTTATCTAACTGATAACACTAACGAAGATAGAACAGCGCCAGCAGGAGGGAGGAATGTGATTTTTTTGGTTCTTCTTGCCAGAGTTGTGTTTGTTTACCCTGACCTGGAGATGGACTGCCATGCTCTGCTTCCAATGTTGTCATGTCTTGTAGTGAGCACTTCATGATTCATTCTCCTTAGAGAACAGGCCAACATTCTTTCTCAGTGTGGTCTAGGATGACATAAAGGCTGAGCCCTTTGTGACTAATGTTAGGTGTGGAGGGAGACATAGCTTTCCTGGTGTGAACCTGTGAATCAGTTTGAAGCCTGTGTTGATTTTAAGATTGAGGTGAACTGAAAGTAGGCAAAGCAAAGGTTGTATAGCAACAATACATTTTGCTAAGCAGCTAATATCATTATTATGCTTCAGTAGACAGCATGGAGTAGTGCATTAGAATATATTTATTATTAAAGTATTGCCATCTGTAAGTTCCCACATACAAATCTAGCATGGTCCAGCAAATAGTAAAGAAGATGACAGGATTATACACTTGACTTATTCTACTATATATGTAGTTCCCAAAAATCTACAGACTTTCCTAGAGTAAACTATAAACTTTATGGACAAAAGTATGTAGACCTCCGACCCTCACTGCCATGTGTTGGCCTTCTCCAAACTGTTGCCAAGCAGCACACGGTTATATAGCATGTTGTCGTATTTTGAGCTCCATGAAGACATGGTTTGAGGAAAAAAATCAATGATATCAACATATCATATATCATCACTCATACTGACTGCATGATTACTAACTACATTTAATAGGCATGTGTCCATTTCACTATAAACTATATCTGACCAATAACTTGACAAGCCATGACATTAATTCAATGAGAAAATCCCACTTTAAATGGCCAACCTTAGATATCTTTAGCGAGACCAACTACATTTACTGTTAAATAATGAGTTAGACTGCCTCCAAAATAATCTTTGCAGGTAGACAGTCAAGGCTAGGTTAGGAACTAGATTACATAAAAACATGTCTCTGTTATTTTTGTACATTTTATTACGATCTTATGTCCAAACATTGCAACGTTATTGATGTATATTATTGTTATATTAACAGTATGCCAAATGGACTAAATAAATGTTTTTTAGGGAAGACTACCCTGGGCCATGGAGCCACAGACATCAACATTCAAGGCCCTGGAGTTGCAGCCCAGCACTGCTTCATTGAGAATAAAGCTGGAATAATAATCTTACATCCCTGTGGAAATCAGTGTACCATGGATGGACTTCTGGTCACCAAACCTGTACGAATATCTCAAGGTATGACTAACAGGGGGTGCAGTCATTATGAATGACAAACATCGCTGACTAAAAGTGGTTGGATTATATCTTGAAGATGTTTCGCTGCTCATCATCATCATCTTCTTCATCTTTATCAGAATGCATTAGCTTCTATTCTAATAATGTGAATTAGCTGAATCAGATCTCAGACAGGTGCAAATGTAGTGTGTTTGTATCAGGCTGCCATTATTAAGAGCAATTATAATATCATGAAATTCATTAATGAGATTTGATAATGAGAGAAAACAAGCATTACAGAGTATAAACACTAACAATCAGGTACAAATTGCATATTTATGCAAGGTAAGAGATAAAACTCAATCAAAGTTACAATCTAACTGTCATTAAAATGAAGTATTGTCTATTTTTATTTATTTATTTTATTTTTTGCGCCAAAGTCTAAAGCCAAAAAAGCACCATGAAAATCCATTCAGGAAATGCAAGTCAATTGATCTGGGGCTAACCACAAGCTTCTGACTATTCAGAGTTGCTTAGGGATGTGATATTTAAACCTAAAGATCATTATTTTCCGGAAGCTAAGGATTGATTGTCATGATATACATGTGAGCCTGGTAGAAACATTTCGGAAATTCAAGCTTTGTGGTGAAAACTGAATTTTCTTTAGGCAAAGATCAAAAGCAGTGTATATTAGATAGACCTCTGAAATAAACAAAATCCCAAAAGTTTAGTGAAACATATATGTGCATATGGATTAGTGCCTTGAGCAGGCACTAATTGATTGTGATTATTATTATTATTATTATTATTATTTTTTACAAGTCACAAATAACTTTACATGATGCGAAATGTATGGGTTAAAGAGACTCAATTATCATTGTACAATTGAGCAGTGAAGCACATAATCGTAATCAATGAGCAATATAATTATCCATGTTCAATACACATTTCAGTGCAAATAATAACAACATTATTTAATCTACCTGTAGTGTGAAATGATGTGTGTTTTAACTTTTATATCAGAGTTTTTAACAATCCTACTGTATAATAATGATTTTAATACATGCAATTTTCTTGGATTGGCAAAAAAAATGTGTCTAGGAAAAAAAAAACACTATTTGAGATAATATTGTGCTTTGCCAAAGGGTAGATAAATTATATCATATCGGTAATGGAAATAGAGTGGGAAATAGGTACACGTATGTTTAGTTGGATAGTTGCGCATATAATATACGTCATGCTTATTATGTAATGTGGCTCTGACATTACGCGGTAGACTATGATTAGCTACATTAAAGGGGAAGTGAACTGCAACTTTCTAGAGAATATTACACAAACTTTGTAAAGAAATCTCAGCCGATCACTTTTTTAAGGGTGGTCCTTTTTTATTACTCTGCATAACATTATTTATTTTGAAGGAATCATGATTCCTTCGAGGTTTCTTAGGACTCTTATGTTTGAGTTTATTCTTATACACCGAACAGGCATAACATTATGACATTTTAACATTATAACCGGTGAAGTGAATGACACTGATTATATCTTCATCATGGCACCTGTTAGTCGGTTGGATATATTAGACAGCAAGTGAACATTTCGTCCTCAAAGTCGACGTGTTCGAAGCAGGAAAAATGGGCGAGCGTAAGGATTTGAGCGAGTTTGACGAGGGCCAAATTGTGATGTCTAGCAAAACTGCAGCTCTCGTGGGGTGTTTCCCCGTCTGAAGTGGTCAGTATCTATCAAAAGTGGTCCAAGGAAGGAACGGTTGTGAACCAGTGACAGGGTCATAGGCGGCCAAGGCCGATTGATGCATGTGGGGAACGAAGGCTGGCTTAGGAAGTTAATGCTGTTATTGTTCGACGGGTCAGGACTGTTTTGGCAGCAAAAGGGGGAACAAATCAAATAATAGGAAGGTGGTCATAATGTTATGCCTGATTGGTGGCCACGATATTACGTCTGCTCGGTGTAGTTTCTTTATTGTGGAGGTGTGCTGTTCAGTGATGGAGGCTTAAATGCACAACTGTTCATGCAAACTGCAGTCTTGAACCATCCAGTCCATATATTTACTGGTTAATATTTGGCTTTCAAAAGTCGATGATTTTGAATCGATGAATCGGTATCGCCCATCCCTTATGAAGGGTACTTTTGGGCAAATAGAAACCCGGAAATGTGTGTGTGTGTTGGGGAGAGAGAGAGAGAGAGAGAGAGAGAGAGAGAGAGAGAGAGAAAAGGGGTACTCCGCGCATGCGTGTTGCAACAACGATTCACGCAGTAAGAGAGGGGCGGTGCTCTGAGTGTAATTCCGCTGCTGATAGACGCTTTAACTCAATGGGGTGGGGGGGGTAGTTGAAACCTTCTCCCTCCTTCCACATGCCTCGTTTCTGAGACGAGGAAATGAGTTTGCTCCATTGACCGAGACAGCAGCTGTTTATCTCCTACCACCTCTGTCTCCACACAACGCTGTAGACATACCAGATTGACAGCCAGACCTGTATAGGCTTCCTAATGGCACCAGGTTGTCACCGGATCACATCTTTTGAGGACATCTCAAGACTTCCAGGCTCCTGTTAGAACATTCTTAAAGATTTGCCCTTGTGAGTGGTGGAGTTTGGGAGAATGATGAGCCGCTAACAAAGGATTTCCTACGGGTTGGAGAACAGCGGAATCACCGGCTTTCACTCCGCTTCGCTCCTATCAGGAAAAACGTGGCTTGTATTTAAAGGGCCAGGCTGCACCGATCCCCGCAAACTGCTGCACCGATCCCCGCAAACTGCTGCACCGATCCC
>JAAIIK010000187.1:1251582-1272206 GCA_014706435.1 Silurus glanis
TCTATCTATCTATCTATCTATCTATCTATCTATCTATCTATCTATCTATCTATCTATCTATCAAGGGCTTTTTAGTCAGATTATAAATGAGATTGATGATGGTGTTCAATGACCTTTTTTAATGAACTGCAGACATCCAGTAGAGATGCATTGGGCACTTTTGTTATCTACAATAGGTTGAAGTGCATCCATTTTTCTTCATTTAGAAATCTTGGAACGGTTCCATTTTAAAATGCATCAATATCCTTTAAAAAAAACAGGATTATTTCTGGTGCATAACATCAGTCAAAGAACGAGTCAGTGATTATAAACCTGGCCCCAGACTCTGTGGCATGGTGATTTCAGCATGCTCATGAGCCCTCATATACTGTTACACTGCTATTCCTGGTCAGTGTGTGCTATAAACGGTTTTTAACTCCTTGAGGTACTGATGTGTACCTTTTCACACATTATATTTTTCTAGGTAATGGGTTTTACTATGCGTAAATGAAATATATTCATGGGAACAGGGATGAAAATTCAAAGGTAACTTTTTTTTTTTTTTTTTTTTTTTTTTTGTATTTAAATTTTTTTTTATTTTATAAAAAAACTATTATCATCTTCATCCTATTCTACTTATGCACTTACTTTTTTGCCCATTTCTGCCATTTGTCAGAGTAGCTAGAGATCAGCTTTCGTGAGTAAAACCCAAATCCTGGGTTTAACCTCTGGCCTGGTGTCTCCTATGGTAATGTCGCCATGCTTTGACCTGCCCTCAGGGTTCACTGTGTGTATGTGGAGGGCTCTGAGACTCTGTGTGGTCTTAAACTTGACATTATGATGACATTGTTGCCTTAGAAGATTTGAGATTTGTTATAGCTATTAGAATAAATGACGTTTAACTCTCTAGATCAACCGTTGGATATTAAATGTATCAGA
This sequence comes from Silurus glanis, assembly GCA_014706435.1. Classification (NCBI taxonomy): domain Eukaryota; kingdom Metazoa; phylum Chordata; class Actinopteri; order Siluriformes; family Siluridae; genus Silurus; species Silurus glanis. The sequence goes on from JAAIIK010000187.1 coordinate 1,252,501, forward strand.
CATGTATAATAAGAGTAGAACTGACCAAGTAAAATATGAATTGTGTTAAAAGATTAGGGCTGCAGTATACATGCTGGAGAAATGCATGGTGCTGCATGTATTGCACGTAGAACAACATTCTTACATTTTTACTATAACTAATTCATATTCTAGAGCATAAGACTGCTATACAACTCAACCAATAGCAATACACGAACATGTCAATCATTATCTTCGTAGTGTGCGGGCTTTGTGCTAAAAATAAAGCTGAAACATAGTTTTCTGACTTGGTACGGTCTTTTGAACAGGAGCTGTTACACTTTTATTGTTGCTTTTATTAACTTCTAGATAAAAAAAAGAGAGAACCAAGTGTTTGGAGTTGCTGTAACATAAGTGATAACAAGATCCGAATGTAACTTTCATTTAATATTAAATCACTTTGAATCTAATGTAATCGAATATTTAATAAATCAAAAACAGCAATCGGTTTTACATCATGTCTCATTGTGATTTATGCCATATTATTTTATATAATATATAATTCATATAATAGAATGTTTGAGTGGTGAAGAAACCACTCAATTCTTATGACAACCTATAATATTTGCTAATATATTTCTGCTTTTCTTGTTGTCCTTGGGAATGATTTGATGAATTGATTCTGATGGTTTTCAGCTGAACTATTGTCCTAGTTTTCTTGGCTCAGGTCCCAAAGTACACTTAGTTTAATGAGCACAGGCATTAGCAGTAATATAAGGAATACATTTTGTTTAAGTGGTTAATATTTAATCAAAAGCTGTTTCGTTATTATTAAAGGAGTTCAGTGCGTGTGGTCTGACAAGAAAATGTCTGAACTTCAAATTCCTCTTGACGTATATTCTGGCTGCTTTGCATCCTCTTTAGTCATCACTTCATGAAACTGATTTACAAAACTGCCCTTAGTCAGCCATAGTTGGTCAGAACGTCATCCTCCATTAAAGAAAGTTGTGTTACAGTGGAAATCACTCAGGGTTGCTAAGAGAAATGAGAAAAATGGTCTCACCGGAGGAAGAAATCATTTTTGTTGTGCAGAATTATGAAAGAGCTGGACTGTTTGCATAGAACATATTGATTAAAATGAAATTATTTGCTGCTCTTGTATTTAGGGAGCTAGTTTTCAAACCTGTAGTCTTTCAAACTTGGTATTTCTGAAGGAATCTTCCCTAATGAGTGCTAAATGTTTTGCTGTTCGGTGTAGTGGGAGCTTGCGAGTGTTGCGAGTCCACATATCCACTGAGCGTGACTTTGCAACAGGAAACTGACATAACACACAGCCTTCAACTGGGACGAAAATATCTGCGGTAAAATGATCCATAATGCCTGGCAGAAGCTTTGCTATCTATAAACAAACCCCAGGAAACAGGGGCAACGGGCTATTTATAATTTGTGGGGAAAAAGAAAAGTACTACTATAAGTGGCCTGATCTTGGAGAGGAAAACTAATTGGGAATATAAAACCGAATTAGTTTGAATATGTTAAATGGGTAAATTGAAAACAGAATTTAGATGTTCCCTGACTAAGCGTTTAAGGATTTAGCACAGCAGCACCGCGTGCTTTAGGTTGACAGTAATGTAGGATAGCATGGCACTGGATTGCTCCTACGGTAGCAGGTATAATTCATGACTCCATTATTCGCTCTCATCTCACATCGCTGTCAGGGGTTTTAGATTAACGCTCCTCGATTCTGTGCTGTGTAAATTCATGGGCAAAATGCACACATTTTTCATTGGGGGACAAAAAAAAGCCTTCATGTCTAACCAGGATGTACACGAGACTGCAGAATCTCAGGCATCTCAATTTTTCAGAATTTTCGAGTCAGATTATTACTACATCGCTTGAAATACTGACATTGGTAATGGTGTGAATCATTTCCTTTACTCCAGGAATCTGTGATCACATACTGTTCCTTGCCTGTCTGGGATTCTGCTGTTTTTCTGACCGATTCCCTGGGGAAGTCACGCAGTAACGCAGAACCGTGCTTTTGTTGAGTTCGTTTGTTTTGTAATTGCCAGTCAGACCAGGGATTTACTGCTGTATCCTCCTGGCTGACAGGCGCAGTTGGGTTCACAGCACAGTGCTGTTTTGTTGGCTGCGCTGAGTAAGCTACGACGGTGTTCGAATTCGGCGTAGACCGCTGACTCATCCTTAGCTGTGAAGACGCGGCTCTCACTTCAGTGTGTTTCAGCGTAAACATGAAGGTTCCTCTATCACGTAAAGCATATGTCGATTGCTATTGCTAATAGACACCTCATATCGAGTACGGTCATATGTGCAATATGCTCCCTATGACCTAGCACAGCATTTTGGCATGGAGTTAAAGGTAGTATCATATCGTTCACCGTGATTGTGAAGATAGTTGGTAGTATGTGATTAGTATTAAATGAAAATGTATTAGCATTCGAAAACCATTGCAGACACTATCATTTTGGAAAGCTGCACCCTGAGGTTATGGATTTTGAAAAGTGTTCTGCTTGTGAAGCACGATTTCGTCTGTCTGTGATTCATGTTCACGTGTATCAGGTTCTTTAATTGGCCGCTCACAAATAACATCTTCAAAGTCCTCTATTAGATGAGTAAAGAACGACTACCTAGGGCTATGCTTCCTAAATCCCAGACACACACACTGAATCGAATGAAAAACAAACAGAGCAAACCAGCTTTTATTGTATTAATAATATTGTCGATGTTTCTGAATTCAGACATGTTCATGGTTTTCAATGAGTCATGAAAACATTGGTACCTGTGTGTTTGTTTTCCAGTCAGGGTTTTCGATTGAACTAAATGTTCTTCCATCCATCTGGGGGGGAAACAGGGCATCTGCCACTGTCTATTCATTGAACATCTGCTTTTTTGTTGAAGGAACTTTCCATAAGAACCCCCTCCTATTTCTCCTCCAGCTTAGAATGCTTAGTCATTGAATTCTCCTCTCCGCTGCGTGTATTAATGCAATGCCAGATAATGAGATTATGGACACCTTTTTTTTGCCTCTATCTGTCTCATTTTAAGGAGTTGTAATTGTGATGCATATGAATGGGAAGAGAACATGATAAAAATGGGTGTGCTGCGTCCAAATATCGTGGGTGTTTGGGTGTATGTGTGCGAGCTGTGCCTGGAAAAAAAGCTGTGTGATAAGTGGTGTAGAAAACAAAAGACAGAAACAAGGCTTGTCTTGTCTTATTTTTCTCCTCACTCAGCAAGCCAAGAGGCAGTTTAGGGGGTAGACTCTGCAGTGAATGATGGCACTGAATGTTCTCATCCCTCTGTGTCTAACCATGATAGCAAATGTTCCATGCACACAACACTGCCCCCCCCCATGATCCCTCTCACACTGCAGTGTTAAAAGCAACCAACCCCCCGGCAGTGGCGAGTACTTGCAAAATGTAAAACGTTTTCACTGTTAGAGGTGCGGTTGGTTATTTTAAATAGTTGTTTTTTTGACCAGTAATATCCATATAGCTTTATAATTTCTTTTAGGGGCTGTACAGTTTTGTGATTGAAATTGTTACTATCTTTTATTTTGGAATTTGGGGGGGGGGGGGGGGGGGGTCATTTGAGAAAAAGGAAAACAGCTAATATTTATTATATAATTACAATCTACAGTGCAGGTTGTAGAAGGCACTAAAAAGTACACACTACTGAATTAATATGATCAATTTAGCACTTGTTTGGTTATGCCTTGTGTAAGAACATACAGTTCCCGCATGGGTGTATAGCAGAGCACAATGTCTCCGGGTAAACTAATCCAAATGACATGCAATTATCTGTGTCGTCTTGAAGCATAGCTCATTGTCCAAAAAAACACACCCTCCTGACTATACAGCCTGTGGTTATAACAATCTGCACCCCGCATTCTCATTGTGTCATGTGTCATCCTGTGCCTGTTGCATAACCGTGATCCTAGGTTCACTATGAGCTAATTGGAGAACAGCAGATGTACAGAAAAAAAAAAAAAGAGGAATAAACACTTAATGATGTAACTTGTGTGCAGGCTGTATGCTGTGTTTTGGTCAGTCGTCCTTCTTCCGCTTCAATCACCCTGAGGAGGCATACAGAATGAAGAGCATGAGGCCAGAAGGACAACATACATCTTGCACCAATAATGGTAATGCACACACACACACACACACACACACACACACACACACACACACACATGCATATACACACACTTGCAAAGATGATGTGTTTAATATTAATCTGTAACAATACTTGCTTATGGACTAATGGCGCTCTTGTCCATGCAACCAGCTTTTGGCCCACTAGCAAAAGCATAGCTCATATACAGAGTTTTGTGGACACACAAAACTCTGTATTGTTTTCAGTCTATGGGCACTTCAACATGTGGTCCTTTTAGCTTTATGCGGTTCTTCTCCGAAATGTTGCTACAAAAGTTGGACTGTAACCGGAAGAGCTTAAAAATGTTCCAGTGTGACAATGCCCCATGCGAGTGAACTCCAAGGAGATATTCTTAGCCATGGTTGAAGTGGAAGAACTCCAGTGACCTGTCTTTTGTGCTTAGTCCAGTATTTTAGATTCTGTGCTGAAAAGCTTCTATGTGATTTTTGTGGTTACCCTGGTTGTGGAAAAATTCAAAAGATATGACTTGGGCATATTACCCAGTCTGGAATATCAACTAAATACGACTATATGACAAATTTAAAGGAAAAAAAACCTTGTCATATAATGTCATATAATATCTTAATTATCTTCTACAACCTGTCTGAAGAACTTTAGTACATCTTTAAATACATGTCTCTGGAACCGTTCTGAAGAGATGAACACAATTTTTCCGAAAGAGATTACTTGTGCGGTGTTTTATTAACGTTTAAAAATTCCCCACAAACAATGTCAAATGGGACAAAAATCTGAATCTCCTGTTTGGAGGCCACGAGGCTGTTCTTGAATGCGGTGCTCTTTTTGGATGACGGTATAGACATTGTTCCAGGCGTAGAAATAATGAAACAATTACTTTTTAGATCTTAAAGATGTTGTGATCTTTCTCGGGGTTATGGACAAAGCTTTCAATGTAGTAGCAGTCTATGTCCCTGTTTGTCCCTATGGTTACAAGTTATGGGGAGCTAAAGCGTAAAGTGTGGAATTGTTCGATTTCTCCACAGGGTTGCTGGGTTTTGTCTTTATGAAAAGCGATAATGAGAAGCTCGACAAACTGGGCAAGCTTCTGAAAGAACTATCGCTCCTCTTAATCCAGCAGAGACAGTCGAGGTGATTTTTTTTAGTCAGCTTTTAGTCACCTATTGCTAGATATGGATCAGGAATTTATCAGGCACTTGACAAAGTCCTGGGACTGATCTAGGATGTTGATAAGATAGTTGGAGTGTGTGTCTCACAGGGGGGGGTAGAGAAGTCTGGTCTAAACCTTCTCAGCCTACTGTCATTGCGACCCCACCCGGAAAAAGCGGAAGGAAAAGCATATCAATCAACGAACAATGAAAATCCTCAAAGAAAGGACTGTTTCCTGTATACTATCACTATAATGATCCCACTCTTAAAAAACAAACAAACAAACAAACAAAAAAATTCTACACAGCACAGAGGCTCTTGTGTTGCAGGAAAGTGGCTGAGACAGATCTCCAATCTGCCTCCAGTTATGTCATGCCTTTTCCTGCTGGGCCACATAGGATGTAAACAAATTGGGTCCATTGCATTTCCTAGGCTGATAATAAACTCCTGTTCCATCCAGTGTACAATATTTAACTGAGATGTGTAACTCGGTGGTCCCCAACCTTTTTTGCGCCACGGACTGGATTAATGTCAGACAATATTTTCACAGACCGAGCTTTAAGGTGTGGCGAATTAATACAACAAAATAAAATGATATGACCGAACTGGTATTTTCTAAATATAATAATAATAAACGTGAATCCACTGTGTTGTTTTTTTGTTCATTTTGCTAGCATGGTTGTTTCAATTTAGCGGTAATGTTTCGTGTGTTAGCGGCCGGAGCAGCCCCTTTAAGAAGGTAGCGGATGGAGGTAAGACATGTGACCGAGGCATCATGACATGCATCAAGAGTGAGTCATAGACAGATGTGGCGGAGAGAATCCGGTAAATATTCAAAATAAAACATCGTTTAGAATCAGATAATAAATTAAACGGAAATAATGTAAGTTGTGTTCCTTCTGTGTACCAATTGACCAGGGGTTGGGGACCACTGGTGTAACTGACGTAGGGTTGAATCAGGACTTTTTTCATTCTTGAATACTCCTAGCACACTTTTGGGAAGATAGCTCATAATGACCTGATGCTTTTCGACATGTCCATTAGCAGATTGACAAAAAGAGAGAGAAAATGATTACAAAATTCGAATTCATATATTAGAATATCCTTTATTTGTCACATATACATTACCTGGGGTCAGAGCACAGGGTCAGTATGATATGGTGCCCCTGGAGCACAGAGGGTTAAGGGCCTTACTTGCAAGTATTCTATTGCTGGGAAACAGTGGAACATGGCGAATACAAAGAATAGGGCTTTATTTTTGTGTTTATCTCAACGCTGTACCTGATTTTACTTTCTGCCCCTTTTCTATTCTCCATATTTCTTTACCTCACTGTCCCACTCATACACTGCAACTGGTCAAAAATAATTTTATTGGGTTTACATAGCCTTCTGGTTAGTGTCTGCATTTTTCAACATGAAACACAAAAGTGGTTTGTGTGAGTTTCCTCCAACTTTCCAAAAACATGCTACTAGCCGAATCGGCTATATTATGATGACTTATGATGTGAATGAGTGTATGAACTCATCATGTGTGTGCATCAAGGCATTTTTTTTTTTTTTTTTTTTTTTTTAAGTCTAGTTATTTATTACACCGAATAACATTAAAAAAAAACCTGTACACACTATATTCAGTAAAGTGTGTGAAATAGCTAATATACTGTCATATCAGATCTTAATTGTATTGTAATTCAATTCACTTTTATTCATGCAGCACTTTTAACATTGTCTCAATTATTGGTGTTGCTGCAGTTATACAGCTACATGCTAAGAATGAGTGAAAGTCAAGGTTGTGCCACCTATGATTTTTAGAGGAGTTGGTCTACTTTAGAACTGGAAAAAATTTCCTTTTAAAAATGTGAAGACTGAATACAGTTATACAGTGGTGTGAAAAAGTGTTTGCCCCCTTCTTATTTTTTTGCATGTTTGTCCCACGTTTCAGATCATCAAACTAATTTCAATATTAGTATAATATAACACAAGTGAACGCAACATGCAGTTTTTAAATGAAGGTTTTTATTATTGAGCGAAAACAAAATCCAAAACACCATGGCCCTGTGTGAAAAAATGTTGCCCCCCTGTTAAAACTGTGGTCTATCACACCTGAGTTCTATTTCTCTCGCCACACCCAGGCCTGATTACTGCCACACCTGTTCACAATCAAGAAATCTCTTAAATAGGACCTGCCTGACAAAGTGAAGTAGATTAAAAGATCCTCAAAAGCTAGTTTGAGGATCTGAAACGTTAAAGTGTGACAAACATGAAGAAAAAAAATTAAGAAATCACTTTTTCATACCACTGTAACTTCACATACCAGGTTATAATTGAAATGCAACTATTGATAAAAAAAAATAAAAAATAAAAAAATAAAATAATATAAAAAATAAAATAATTCAGTGTGTTCTGTTGTATTTGTAAATAGATAAAAAAAAAAATTATTATAGGTATTGCTTTTTAATGTGAATACATTCTGCAATCCGGCATTGACGGATGGACAAGTGGTGTATTTAAGTAAATATTGACCGTCATCTATTGTATATATTCTTCACAGAGAGATGTGATATTAGGACTGAAATATATAGAGGTTCCCAAACTCATTTTCATTTTCACAACACACAGTTTTTCCATTAAGTGGGAGGTGAAGATGATATATATGATATGAATATGACTATATATTAGCGATGTCACACTCTTTGCTGAGTGTGGCATAATTTTCTACTTAGCATAATTTTCTTGTGTTATCCACTGAATTTAATTACTGGACAGAAATAATTTTTAATGATAGGTTTTTGTTTATTTCAAATTTATTCATCTTTGGAGCGAACTGCATTGTGGTAAGTGGGTGGTACGTCTGAAGCCTATCTAGCAACACTGGCCACATACAGCCCTGATAGGATCTGTGGACACCATGCACACACCTTTTTGTAAGCAACGAAATGAGTTAAAAGTAGACTTTACATAATTAGCAGAATTTCTTTATTCAGTATGTCGTGGCTAATTGAAAACAGAAGCCACAAATTCAGCACCAATCAAAAAGTGTAGAATCCAGGGTTGTGATTGTCAAAGAGTCGGGATTTATTTCAACAGAAACTAAGTCAGATCTTTCCAGAAAAGCGTCCAAAATCACAGCCTTTTTATACTCTTATTAGACTCGTTATTGGCCAACCTTTATCTCATCCGTCACCACCATCTTCAAATAACTAGATAATTTTCAAGGCCGATCGGTGGCGGTTCCCATCATCTCAAATTTTTAATTAAAAAGAAATCAGTGTTTCACAAAAATTTCAAGTACACCTGCTTTCTCACACTTTTTATCGCACTAAGACCCCTTTTCCCTCACACTTTCACTTGACACCTATGAGTTCTGTTTTTAAATAAATGTCAAAATATTTATGGTCCTGGCCTTGGCCCATCCTTTAACCTCCTTACATGAAGTCACCACACTAAAATACCCGCTAAGGCACCTGCTTCAAATAAACTGATAGTTTTATATGCCTCAGTCACTTCTTTTGAATATACAGTACAAAAGATAAAAGTTCTATATATATAATACATAAGTATTAGATTCCCCTTTTGCTTTAATCACGGTATGCACTGGTTTGTGTACAAGTTTGTGATTTCACAAGTTTGTGTAAAAACCTCCACTCCATCAACGTGTCGTCTGAGCACATGCTTCAATGGAAGGAAGAGGTCTATTGGTTAGAAATGGATCAGAATTGTTGCGCAAAGCAGTTCCTGTGGTCCGTTTTACAAATCTCTTTATACGAGGGGGGTTCGAGTCAATCCGGGACGGGCTGTCCTAGGATGGTTCAGGCGTACCGACATTAATCAATCGGTGGGATAAGTGTATAAATGTAGCATGACGAAAAATTAATGCAGTTTCCACTCCCTTAAAATTTGTTCTTTTGTTTTATAAACTCAAAAGTCCCGGTTTGACTTGAACGCCTCTCGTATTTAAACAGCGACAAGAAATTGTGCAACATCCTACAGATAATTTATTTCCCAGTTTTATTAGGACTCATGAAATCGCACGAGACGGGGCAAGTAAATACAATAAATAGACTCTATTTCTTATACAATAAACCACACAGCGACTTGTGAATGGTCTTGAGCACCAGAACATAAAGTGAACAAAAGGATAATTTAAATAATAAATAAATATTAAGTGGCAGAGGGCATCTCTGGTGAATGACGTATATCAGGCTGGAATAAGATGCAAATGAAACGAGTGTGGCGCTTTAAGAGCCAGAAGTCGGATGTTTTCTCCTCCTCGCAAGCAGCATCAGCAGGCCGTGATATCCCATTACAGCCCCTGCTTTCAGCCAAGTCCCGCCTCCTGCAGTGGGATTGTCCAATCAGCAAAATTTCCGTTTATTCTCTAGCGCCAGCGCAAACGTACGGTGGGAAAAACGAGCCAATGATAGCTCAGGATTTGCCATACTTACAACCAATCATAGTGCACGGAGGCGGGATTTGCCTGAATACAGGTGTCGGAGGGTAAAAATAACGCCGCACATCAGGACCGTGGACAGGGCAGAGCGCCGGCTTCAGTGAGCGCCGGTCGACGGAGCGACCGCGGGCGTCCATGGTTTAATAAACAGCACAGATCTGTAAGGCTGTAAACGTGTCCTTATGTAAGTACTGCTGCTTTCCCGATGATTTCTCGTCTGATCTGGGATCAATGTGATGCTGGTTTCGACAGATGCGCCCGCAAGATCGCTGGAAGCGCATCTGTCGATCCGTTATGCTTTTAGAAATCGCATATTTTATCCCATAATCATCCACCATGTGCTTTAAATCCTGTTAAAAGACCCCAAACTGTACATCCTTTGTTTGAAAATGTATGCACTGTAAATGTGATTTGATCAATGAACATATGTTTTTTATGTACTGCTTGATGTACAACTTGCATACACCTTTTAGATGATGAATGCTTGATGTTTCTTTCTAATAAAGCTGTATATTCTGGAGATATTTCTGTGTGTGTATTTAATCACAGATTCGTCAGAGTGCTGAGATTGGCAGTCAAATTGGTTTGCAGCATTGTATATCGAACATACATCCGCAGACCTGTTTTGTGTAAAGTAGATTCCTGAATGTGCTGTCCATCGTTTCTGTGCTTCTATAAATGTACCACGATTACATTGAGTAGTGCAGTCGATGTAGGAATGAGAGAGATCTAGCAAAAAAAAATAAATCACACTTTGAAGCTTGATCAGTAATTTCAGTACACAATTCTATAAATTTACACTTTCTTTTTTGTTTTTCCCTGACAGACTCTGGGAGCCTGGTCAATGGGAACTATCAATCAGGAGGACCTGAGTCTCACCCATCTCGACAAGAGAGAGTGCGCCCTGAGCACAGTGCAATTGTTAGTTCCATTGAAAAGGACCTTCAGGACATTATGGACTCCTTAGTCATGGATGATCCCCTGCCCTCTTCCTCCTCCTGTGAGCCCAACAAGCCATCCGGTCCTCCTGCTGCTCAGTCCCCTCTGTCGCCTGTGCTGAATGGAGGTGGCCGCTATCTTCTCTCACCCCCCACGAGCCCTGGTGCTATGTCAGTGGGCTCCAGTTATGAAAATACCTCTCCACCTTTCTCCCCTCTATCTTCGCCCTCAGCTGCAAGTAGTGGGAGCTTTAACAGCCCCTCGCCCAGTGGTTGCCAGGACCAGATTCTTTCTCTTCCTCCAGTACCAGTCAGGTCCTCCAGTTACAATTACACAAGCCAGCCACCCGTACCTCAGCCTCGGACTATGCTGCCTAACCCGAAGGTGCCTGAGAGCCCTCGGCTCCAGAGAAAGGCTCTCCTGGAAGCTCCGCCAAGCCCTAAACCAGCCCGCAGGGGGCTGAGTCAGGATAACGCAGCGGGGAAGTCTCCAGACAGCTTGCGACTGCCCCCAATGTTGCCTTGCGCATCAGTACCTTCAGTATACAGTGATGTGCCATCTATCAGGCTAGCAGTGCCAGCCAGCCCCAAACTGACTCCAAAATTCACCACCCAATCATCCTTGTCTCCGCCTTGTAGTCCCAGGGTAAAAATGACTAGCAATTCACAGGATCATCCACTCAGTCACTTTCACGATCATTCACAGCCAGATCGCTCACTCACTTCAAGCCCTGCCCAGCTTCTCTCTCCTCCTTCTCGGGCATTCCAACCCCCATTGGACCCAATTGTTCATATAATCCAGGGTGGGCAGCCACAGCCCCACTCACTTCAACCTCCAGACAGTCCTCGGCTGGCCCGCAGGAATTTGGAATCTGGCTGTGGCAGCAACATGAGGGATCTACCACCTCTCAGCCCCTCCCTGGCACGTAGAGGAGTACCTGTACTGCCAGGGGCGCTTCCAGGAACCCTCTCAACTTGGTCCTCAGAGAGTCCAACTGCCAAGATAATTCCAGAGTCTCCCAGACAAAGACGCAAGGCTTCCTCTCCATCTCAGGAGCTCTACAGTCCCCGACTGGTGTGTGCCCGCAGCCCCTCGCCCACCTTCGGGCTGCCAGACGGTGGTGGACGCAAAGGGAGCTTTGGGAACACTCTATCTCCTGCCTTTAGTTTGGGCTCTTTGCCTGGGTCCTCCCCCTTAGCCAGTCCTAGGAACCACAGGAAAATGTCAGCGGGGCACAAAGACTTGCGGATGGGCCACCCGGGCATGAGAGAGCGCAAGAACAGCATCACAGAAATCAGCGACAATGAAGATGAGCTACTGGAATATCACAGGCGCCAGCGTGAGGAGCGCCTCAGGGAGCAGGAAATGGAAAGACTGGTAAGTGACATGATGGACCAGTGTGATATTGAAAATACTTTGGTCACATGACATTACACTGAAGTTTGCATTTGTCTGGTCTCACTGTAACTATTTTTACAGATATATTATTGAGCTGTAGTGAACCACATTATGATTTTGTCTTGTTGTTAGTTTCATGTGCAAATGGCCGAAACATTAGCTGTGTTTATGTACTGCTGCAATTTACTTTTTTTTTTACTTATCGGTATAAGTGTAAAAGAAGTGCTGAGGATATTCTGATGATTTGATGAGAAATTGCTTCTATGTTTTGTAGCTGTGAGAGGCTTTGAGTCTGTCTGAAACCTTAAGTAAGGCCATAGTTGCTCAAGCTAACAACCGCTCCAAACTGACAGACTGAAAGTCATTGGGGCTGCTGCGGCAGAAGGCTCTGATTTCACCATGGCAACATTATTGTTTGTTGTTCGTCTTACAGAGTCATGACAGGCATCGCGGCCAGGCAGTTTGTCTGGAATGAAGCTATAGCGTCAGCTGTCTTGCATACAAACGTATAAACTTGCGGAGGCTGACTTTTTTTTTTTTTTTTTTTTTTTCTTTCTGGGAAAAAAATTGGTGTTCGAATTCTATAGGTGCATTGTGAAAGTGGATGCAGAGATGATCGTCACCCAATCGCAGTTTTGTGTAATTGCTAGATTATTTTCACATACGATATTCGTTTTTTTTTCCCCCTCAATTTGGCCAAAAGGTAACACGAGTAAGGATTAGTTCAGGATAAAGTAAACCTCACCGAGGCGTTCGAAGGAGACGCTTTGATTTAAACTTTGCTTTGACATTGAGCAAGCTCAGCATGTTTGTTTAAGCTCGAGTGTAAATGGCGAAGATGATGTCACTAGCCTTGCTCAAGAAACTCGTTTGACTCTGAATGATCATTTACATTTATGGCATTTGGCAGACGCTCTTTTCTGGAGCGACTTACAATAATCTCACTCACACAACTGAGCCACTGTGGGGTTTAAGGGCCTTGTTTAGGGACCCTGGAATGACACTATTGTGTGGCTGCGATTTGCACTCATGAGCTGATTATATATGCAAAATATATTCTATTATATAGTATGAATAGTACTTGTTTGCAATCAGATTTGAATGTCGAAACAACTTTAATGGTGCTGTCCGGAAATCGCTTTCTGTTGTGCGTGATGAAAATAGCTTTAAATTGTGGCATTTATCAGACCAGGATTCTTACCAACCTAAACATACCTTAGTGCTGTGTGCAGCTGAAATGAGCCAGAAGCTGGGCCTAAACACACAGCATGAGCGAGCCAGCTGAGGTCAGAGGTAAGCAGCAGCGAGGCGTCCATGCCCTTCCAGCATAACTGACACCCCAGTATGAGAGGGGGGAAAAACCGTGCGAGTTATATTTACCCCATAAATCCGCCATGTGCAAAGTACTTCTCAGTAAATGGATTCGTTAGGCATATTAAATATTTCAATCAGGCAAATAATATAAAACTAGTCCCCAAACACCCTCCACATTCCAGAATGATTTCAATCACAGCTTTTACTGTGTCCGTCCAAATACCTCCCTTTTATAGGAGTATCACTGGGTCATGTACCAGAGCAGTCGAGTGTGGCTTTGAGATCTGGCATGTGATCTAAAGATCTATCTAGAGTTAAGAATTGAAAGAGTTGCACGATGCAGTAGGATTGTTCACTGTTGATTTTCCGAGGCTCCAGTAGCATGCTCGGTTACTGGAGAGACAGCCTTGGCGCACACAGACACTTGGCATATGTCCCCAGTCTGTCAGTCGGGTTAGTGCTGTAAAGATGCCAAGACTGGCCAGTGATGACCTCATACATTTCTAAAGCAAAAGCTCTGGTGATGACATCATGTTCCCGTTATGTACCTTAAGGTGGAATATATGACATGGGAAATACGTTCAAAAGTTCGAAAGGCAAATCGCGGGACTGAGCTTAAACCTTTGATGATGCGGTAACGATATTTAGAAATGTATTTATGAAATGATTCAAGAAGGATTCAAGAAATTTCTGAGCAACTCAAGAAGGATGGATTTGAACTGTTAAGCTGCTTTGAAACAATGTTCATTGTTAAAAGTGCTATTCACATAAAAATGAATGGAATCTTTCCCTTTTTGTTGGCGAGATGATTTGTTGGACAGAACGTCTGACTGTACATGATGAATTTATCACTAAGAGTTTAAAGATCAGAGATTGCGAAAGAAAATATTCCTGAGGCAAAGAGAGAATGATCAGAACTCAAGCTCAGTCACTTTTAATACAGAGACAGTAATACGTTTCTCAGCTCACGTAATCAAGCCAGTGAAAAGCACAGACCGTGTCGAGGTTCAGAAGCTTCACACATTTATGTCAGCAATAAAGCTGCTCTTTGTCTAGAGAGCTAATCAGAATGTCTGCACACGTGCATTACCTTGTTGCGGTTTTGCTTTCGATCAGTGACTGATATAATGGAAGTAGTAGTAGAAGCACTATGAATAAAAAAAACTCTCCTTTGCCGGTCAATGCAGACGGGTTTAAACAGTTGGAGCCGCAGCAGATCGATAGCGGTCTTTGGAAAATTTGTGTTTCCAGCCCTGCGAGACTTGAATTTCAGTTTCGGGCAGGGATTTTTTTTTGTTGCATCACTTTTAGTCTGTTTGCTGCATCCTGGCTGTTTACGAGAGGCAAATTCAGTTTTATAAACCAAAAGCAGAGTTTTATCAGTGCTGAAAGAGCGAATCATGTATTATTAATGTCAAAAGCCAAATAACGTCACGGCAACACGTTTCGTTCTATAATCTTGAAGATGTTCCGTATGGAATGGAAGAATCCATCGGGAGAAATCTCATGGCTCATTGAAACGCTTCATCAAAATCTGGAGGCATGGCATATCGAGTCATTTAGACCTTTTGAAATGACCCAAATGACGGTTGAATAAAATGTTTATAGATGACTCAGCTGGACTGAAACTCCAGCAAGTTAATGGCTGTTTCGTTTTCACTGCCTTATTTGGGCCGTTCATAACTGTATGTCATATCAGCATGTTGAGCCAAGACTATTGGAGTGAATTTATGGAGTCAAATCTGGAACCGGATGAATAACCTGGCTCGAGTTGGATGTCTCAGTGGATTAGTGTACGGCAGCCAGAACGAAGTAGACGTCAACGGCTGATTTGGAAGTCCAAACACAGCAGCAGTTTTTTGGACGGACTAAAGAAATGTAATTATTTATTGTGGCTCCTCTACTCAGTTGGATGAAAATAATTTTTATATATATATATATATTTATTTATTTATTTCAATTTTGAACATAGATAAAGCGGCTAATGCAAATGCACTTCATAGAATATAGCTTGAGTTTAAAGTGCAAACCTGCACACCACTGAGTTTTAACTCGCTAATTGGACCTAAAGCGAAACTCATGCTGAGAAAGAAATTCCAAAGACAGCGGCAAAGGAGACAGGAGTCGGTGTGGGAGGGTATTTGTCTGTGTTGTGAGCATGATCTCAGGCAAACAGAGGCCTTTGGAATGTAGGCGTCAGAGTCAGGTGGCACAGCTCTCTACCCTCCGATCTGTTTCGTCCGTAGACTCTGGACTTGTCCTAAGAGGAAATGACAGCAGGAGCATCTCTGAAGAAATCCGTGGCTCACTCCAGACAACTACGACATCTTTCTTTCAGATTGTTGCGACTTGCAGAATTTATTTTTTTCTCTCTCAATCCCGTGTGCAATGTAACTGTAATTCTCGAAGACAGCAGAAGAGCTTGCACTCGTTTACTGGTTTATTTTGCCCGAGGCATTCTCTTAGATGCTGCAGTATTAATCACTCGGTTCTTCTTTAAATTGATATAAAAGACGCCGATTGAAATTCCTCTTGCGAAAACAGCTATTCGAGCTGCGCTAACTGCAATCGTGAGTTTTGTAGGGAAGTACTTAAACACATAAAAAAAAAAAAATAAATAAAAAAAAAACCAAGCAATTGATTCCTGGATAATTAAATAAAACGGTCTGGTGCGTGTGCTGGCGAAGGTTTTTGCCGCGCTATCGGCAAAAGTTTCATGATTGAAGGCCTGAGTGCAAAAACTAAGCAGTTGAATAAACGAGTCCCATGCGGCAGCAGTATATTTACGCACCATGGATATTTCTAATGAAATACAGTGGCTTAGAGAGCTTGAATCGTTCTCTTTTCTGAACGAGCAGCTTACTATATGAGGAAGATATTTGAGTTGTAGGCGATAGGAATTTGTGGGAGGGACAACACAACCCAACCAATAGGTCACAAAGCATTTTTCACTTAGCGAGCGCAAGGACAGAGACATGCGTCCTTATATGAATCTGTATCTTTTGGAACCCGCTGCTCGTGGTACATCGGTCACGCCAGACAGCGCAATACACGTGGGGGGGGGAAAAACTGAAAAGAAAAAAAAAAGCAACACCCTCCTCCACATTGCTCACAGATGCCCACAATGCGTTAGTCACTTTGATTGAACGAGGCATGAATAACGCAATTCCTCCTATTCAGACAGCACAGGATTCTGTTCTTTAGGTCTAGTATTGGGGTACTTGGTGTTTTCTTACTTAATGCTTTTAATGGTTTAAAAGGTTTGGAGCAAACTTGTTGTGCTTCTATTGGTCTTAGGAGGTAGGAATATGAAAAAAAGCTTTGGCGATGGCTTGTTGTGCTTCTATTGGCCATAGGCGACACAAATTTGCAGATCGAAGACGATCAGACTTGAGAAGCCAAAAACAACTTCCTCAGTATTGGAATGCCTATGAATGGAACTCAATGGAATGCTTCAGAGATACCAGTGTTCTTGTTCCCTTTTACTCTCCAGACTTACCTGATCCATCCTGATGCCATCATCAATAGATCCATGTGAATAGCCCCCATAAAAACACTTAAGATTACTGTGTGTATTTAGAAACCGTGAAAATGGACTGCAGGTCAAATGAATTAGGGCTGCAGCTACAGCTTATTTTAGCAATCGAGTATTTTACCGATTTATTCCAACGCGTAATCGGATAAGAAGTACTTTTTCTTTATTTAATAGCAATACTAAATATACAAGAGAAAATAAGACGGGTCTCTTAAAATGAGTAATGAGTAAAAAAATATCATTCGTTTCCTGGTTTAGAAAAATTTTCATTTTTATTGCTGCAATTGCATACAAGAATATCTGTGAAAACTAAACCCATTTCATTGTCATATTACATCAAAATACAAATATATAAATAAATAAAAAATTATAAAAAAATATACTCTATAAAAGGTCAATGCACTGTGCTGTGTTTTCTTTATGGATTAGATTGAAACGATCCCAAACTTTGGAAATTGGAAGTTTTCTTTGGCTTGAATCTTCTCCCCGCCCCTTCGCTGTTTTCTCCCCCCGTTCCTCCATTTTTCATTCTGCAGTGTCTTCTTTGTTTTTCCTGTTCAGAGCGACCAAACTAATCACCTGCAAATGATTTTGTCTCCTTCTTGTATTTGAATTACTCGAGTTATTCCAGGAATCATGCCCAAAAAATGCTCGGTGTGACAGTATACATTGTTTCAAATGAAATGAAATGTGACCGATGTGTTTAGTAAACTATGTACTGAAGTAAGTACACTATTTGCAATTTACAAAGTAAATCAGGGGTAGAAATATTCCTTGTTCTGATTGAGGTCTTTCATAGTGCACTGAGCTTTGAAGTGTTTGCTGTGTGGGGGAGGGGGAGGAGGAGGAGGAGGAGGAGGAGGTGGTGGTGGTGAAAGGTGAATGGTGGGCTGTGTTTGTTTCCTCTGTGTAAGTTTGGTAAAAAGCAAGTAGGATCTAAAAGACTCTCCATGGGAGGATCTCTTCCTAGTTGGAGTACTACTTTAAAGAAAGCACAATGAGGGTAAGTGTGCTTTTTGGGGATTTTGTGGGGTTTTGTGTCTCTTTGCCACGCATCGTCTTTAAAAAAAAAAACAAAAACCATTTGACATAGTAGTGTGTAGAATAGTTTTGTTTAGTTGTTCCTAAATCTTGCGCATGCATTCATTTAAATTCTTGCAGTTCTTATGGGTAATTAACTTGTCTTTATGAGCGAATGTGGGGTAAAAATATACTAAGGTTTAGTCCTTTAACAGCGCACAGGTCGCTCCTAAAACATTTATCTCCCTGAGCGGAAGCCACAGCATTAGAGTCTCAGCAGGCCAAGATGGAGATGAAATGTACAACCTAAGATTCCTCCAGCTCTTACAGCCTGAAGGAACCTGCATTCAGTGGAAATAAAACTTATGAAACTTGCTTACTTTTAGCTGGGAAGCTGCGTTTCTTACCACCGGACTGCACGCTTTTTGGCAGTGTTCGAGTGCATGATGATTCTTGTCTTCAGAATAGATTTTTGTTTAATTACTAGGGATGTTTTTCTGCTTGGCCAGAAGCCGGCGAATGCCGTCCTGCTTATGCAGGGGCAGATGTGTTTAGTCGAGAAACCTGCTAGTTGATTTTATATCCCCCTTTCATTTAGTCTGCGACGAAGCGACGCATTCCAACGGCTTCGAAACAGAGGGATTACAGGGATACGGCCGTTTGGCATGTCGACATGTCATTTTCTCAGGAAGACAGCTGTGTCAGGTTCGAGGGAAGATGTGTCACTTTGATGCAGACATCAAGGCACTTATTCCTCAACACGTTCAACAGAAAGTGAGACGTTAAGCTGATCTTATTTAGCAAATAATTGCACAATTTGAAAAAAGAATGCTTTGTGTATGTGTTAACCTTTTTTGGAAAAACCGCTCCTTTTGAAGGGTTGCGGGGGGAGGGGGAGGTTCGGGGGTGCGAGCTGAGAGCTCTGTAGCTTTAGGGCTTGTGGGCTGCAGATTACAGGTTAGACTAAAGGAGGGTTTAGAGAAGCTTCATCCCACAAGATCACAGTGCAGCATGCTCTCAACCAGGCTTTGTGTCTGCTTTAAAATATTATAGAAAGAATGAATGGGGATCAAGCACTTCCAACACCAAATATTTCGCTTCTTTTTATCATGAGTTTATCTTTTCTTCCTCAGCTGCAGGTACTTTGTGATTAGTAGAAATGTGCCTGGTTTTTATCAAAAAATGACCTTTCTTTAGTATAATCAGCAGGATTGATTTGATTGAGTCCAATATCTGGAGCGATGTGAATGGAATCTGATTATTTCATCCGCTTAATTTAAATTATAATACCATAATAGCATTTTTTTTTTTTTTTTTTTTTTTAGCTATTATGAAAATAAATATATGCCATTTTACGAAATGGATCGTTACAAGCATTAGGACATACATGTTAAGAATTCCTCACAGTTTACCCACATGCAGTTCAGTCTAGAATTAAGTGTAATATATTGCAGTGTTAAAATGTCAGCGTTGCTGCCCTTTAAGGTGGGCCTGAGAGACACAGAGGGACAGCTGTTCCAAGCCAGAGCGGCAGGAGATCGGAGCCATGCCGCTTCATTAGCACATAAGATGTGTGCGATCAGTGGAAACACGCTGCTCAAAACACTGCTCAGTCTTGCTGTTCTTTTATCTGTCCGAGTCTCTCTTGATTACTTCAGGACTTACATGCTGAAGGTCCAGGTCTTATAGGAGCATTAAATAATATAAGTTTATAGATAGAAACTTGCATACATATACTGTATGTGTGTGTGTGTGTGTGTGTGTGTGTGTGTGTGTGTGTGTGTGTGTGTGTAT
>JAAIIK010000187.1:1277351-1304654 GCA_014706435.1 Silurus glanis
GTGTGTGTGTGTGTGTGTGTGTGTGTGTGTGTGTGTGTGTGTGTGTAGGCGGAGATGGAAAGGGCGTTGCTACAGGGTGAGAGGCAGGCGGAGTTGAGCCAGATCGAGACCGAGACTGACATCATCACACAGCTGCAGCACAAAGTCAGCGAACTGGAGAGCGCCATCCAGAGGGAAAAGGACAAGGTAGAACTTTTTCTTACCTAAACACACACACACACACACACACACACACACACACAAAATGCACACTGTACCAACATGTAATCTTTCTTGAAGGACAAAATAGTGCAGAAAGAAATTCTAGTATATAGTTGCCTTTTGATTGGTTAATAGTTTGGGGTCATGTGACCACACTTTCTCTGGAACACTGTGAATGCAGGTGTCTATGCAAGTGTGGATGTGCATGTGTGGGTGCATGTCTATGTATATCTGTGTGTGTGTGTTTGTGTGTGAGAGACAGAGAGCGAGATGTGGAAACGTCTCTCCGGGCACTTCTCTCGCACTTTTTTTTTTTCCCAACCTTAAAAGCATTTTAGTCTCCAGATGTGCCACTCCTGGTCATCCAAGAGTAAAAAAAAAATAAAAAAATGAAGGAATGCCATTTATTCACAAGGAATTATTTTCACATTTGATGAAATCATTTTTAAAGCCTTTGCTTAAATAAAATGACATTTTATTTAAAAAAAAAAAAAACATCTATATCGATTTCTTTTTTTTCTTCAGGTCATCTACTTGGCTTCACTAACTGAACTCCATTAACCTCTAATCTTCTTGGTGCATCCGTCCGCTCTGTTTCTATGTATCTTTGTGCCTCTGCTTCTCTTATTCCGGGCTTTTACGCAGAATTGAGAAGCAGCTTGGGAGCTTTTACAGGAAAACTTTGTATTTGGGAATTTCTTTGTTTTATGTGTGTGTAGAGGGTATATGTGTGTATGGTTTGACTATGTGGTGAAGCTGTTATAGAGGTGGTGGGACTTTTTAATGCTCTGAACTGCTGAGTGAAAGCTTTCCAAAAGAACACATGCTCAATTATTTTGCACATCTCATGCAAAAAGTTGGTGCCTTCCATCTTCGCTGTTTGAACAAAACATGATACTTTAGTTCAAATGAACAATACAATAAAAATGAAAAACAAAATGGGGAAAATTTTTTTTTTTTTGCTGAATTCACATGAAGGATGTATGGTTTAGCTTTCATCATCTTCATTTGTT
Source organism: Silurus glanis (assembly GCA_014706435.1). NCBI lineage: Eukaryota > Metazoa > Chordata > Actinopteri > Siluriformes > Siluridae > Silurus > Silurus glanis. Next base: position 1,278,566 of record JAAIIK010000187.1, read on the forward strand.
AGGTAAAGAACTGGAAAGATTTTGGGGGGGTTAAAAATAGAAATACATACATAAAAATGCTATTTTATTCAAATGGTTTTGACAAACACTTAAATAAATGTCTTTACCCATTTCTTTAAATCAATAAAAATAATAGCACACTATATGGACAAAAGTACTGGGACACCTGACTTCCAGCCATTTTTTTCCCCCCTATTCCCCTAATCCTATTGAACACCTTTGGGATGAATTTAACTGCTGACTGCACCCCAGGCCTCCTCACCTCACCTACATAAGTACCTAAATTTAACCAAAATACTTGTGGTTGAATGAACACATCTCTACAGCCGCACTCCAAAATCTAGTGTAACATCTTCCCAGAATAACGGAGGTTATTATAATAGCAAATGGATAAGCCTTTGTCCATATAGTGTTTCTTATTATTTTTGAGTGAAATTGCTGAATAATAATAATAGGTGACTCACCAGCAGTTTTGTTTGATTTATGGATTTGGAGAGGAGAATTTATGGGATTTAAGTCAGACTTATTATTTAAAAAATGTTCCTATAGTTTTTGTATGCATCTTGTGCTTCTTTGATGCCTGATCCTTGTACATGTAAAAAGAAAATAATGAAACTAGGACACTTGTAAAATGTTGCTATTTGGCAGTCGCTTATAATTGAGTGTCAAACGGCTGTTCTTCAGGAGGTAAATAATGAACTGTACCTTACTAGATTTCTGTGGACTATAAGCCTAGAATGTGACTTATTTTTTGTGTTTTCATTGAATGATCTCAAACGTGAAATCAAAACAAGACTAAATATGCTATAATGCGGCCTGAAAAGCTTCGGCGGTTTGGAAACACGTGGGTGCGATTGTTTCGTTCATTGTGACATGGAATGATTTCAAACTAACTTCAGTTACTGCTTTTAAATAATCTTTCTTTCTGATATGAAAGAAAGGAAACGCTAACCATGAGGAAGGCAGATGGTTTAGCAAGAAACTCACTGTTCCACCATATTCATGCTAGAGAACAGAAGCTGTTCTGCCCAATTGAAAGGGATAAATAGGAAGTATACACCGAACAGGCATAACATTATAACCGGTGAAGTGAGTAACACTGATTATCTCTTCATCATGGCACCTGTTAGTGGGTTGGATATATTAGGCAGCAAGTGTACATTTTGTCCTCAAAGTCGATGTGTTAGAAGCAAGACAAATGGGTGAGTGTAAGGATTTGAGTTTGATAAGGGCCAAATTGTGATGTCTAGACGGCTGGGTCTCTAAAACTGCAGCTTTTGTGTTTCCTGGTCTGCAGTGGTCAGTATCTATCAAAAATTGTCCCAGGAAGGAACAGTGGTGAACCAGGGTCATAAACGGTCAAGGCTCATTGATGCATGTGGGGATCGAAGGATGGGCCATGCGGTCCGATCCATCAGACGAGCTCCTGTAGCTCAAATTGCTGAAGAAGTCAATGCTGTTGTTCTCCATTATGCTCCAATGGTAATCAATGTTTTGGCAGCAAAAAGAACACCACCACAATATTAGGCAGGTGGTCATAATGTTATGCCTGATCGATGTATTCCACAGCACATGTACTACACATTTGGAATAACTAAGTAAGCATAGGGTGCCATAATAAATCTCTCTGTTCTTCGGCCAAACCCGGTCTTTTGTGTCCTCTAAACTCAAATGCCTGTGCACGGCGTGGATTTGAGCAGTGTGTTTTCTCTCCCTCTCTCTCTCTCTCTCTCTCTCTCTCTCTCTCTCTTTTGCTCCCCCCTCTCTTTCTTTTATTCTCTCCCCATGGATGGTGTGTGTTCTCTTTCTAGGACAGGGCGAAAGTCGACAGCCAGCGGAAAGCCCTGGAGAGGCTTCAGGATGGCTACAATGAGCTGAAGAGCCAGCTGCATAACTGCCCCGAGTCACTAAGGGAGCAGTTACAGGAGCAAGTCAAAAGGGTCAGTCTTGTCTTGCTGGTCTCACACCAGGACGATCAGAAAACTCTGAGCGAACTCCAACACACCATTTCCAATCATAGCACACACATACACAAACCACATCACTCACTTTGGTCCAGCAGAACGTAGATATGCATGGTGTTTATGCAAAACTGATATTAAGCTTGTTTTCTGGTTCTGAATAAAGAAAGCAAGGCATAGTTTTACAAAACACACATTATTGACTTGAATTGTATTTTATTAATTTGTAAAACTATTCCTTTACTTTCTGCTGGTAGCCTTTTATATATATATATTTACCTCATTTTGCATACATGTGTAAATATACAGAAAAGTGTGTGTCAAAATGCGATGTAGGGAGTTCTGGGTAAGAAAGTCTGCTCTGTTCTTTATAGCTGTGCATGTGTGTGGTTTTACTGTTTCTCTGGTCAGGGGTCTCCTGTGTGCATCCATTTATTTTGTCCTGTGCCACTTTTTAACCTCTAACATTCTACTAATGTATTAATATAGTGCTTAATTCTGATGGTCTCCATCATTTTCTGGCTTTCACATTTCACATTTTTTTTCCAGTACTGGGATTATGAGAAAAAGATGTGATCATTTTGTCTTCACTGTAGGTTAGGGATGGAACCGTTCACCGATTCACAGCCAATGATGTGATGCATTGATTTAATAAAGTGTGCATAGGATACAAATTGGCATTTGTGTAGCGATGCATCGCTTTCAACATATTTGCATCAGTAAAAAAACGTATTCACAGCGCTTCACGTCTTTTTCCACATTTTGTTATGTTACAGCATTATTCCAGATTGGTGTAAATCCGTTATTTTCCTCAAAATTCTATAAACAATACCCCATAATGACAGCATGAAAGATGTGTGTTTGAAATCTTTGCAAATATATATAAAAAATAAAAAAATCGAATGTACATAAGTATTCACAGCCTTTGCTCAATACTTTGTTGAAGCACCTTCGGCAACCATTACAGCCTCAAGTCTTTTTGAGTATTCTTGAGATTCTACAAGCTTGGCACATCCATTTACGGGCGGTTTCTCCCACTCATCTTTGCAGTACCTCTCAAGATCCATCAGGTTGGATGTGGAGTGTCAGTGCACAACCATTTTCAGATCTCTCCAGAGATGTTCTATTGGGTTCGGCGCCCCAGTCTGAGGTCCAGAGCGGTCTGGAACAGGTTTTTTTTTTTATTTTTTATAAAGGATGTCTCTGTACATTGCTGCATTCATCTCTACCTCGATCCTGACTAGTCTCCCAGTTCCTGCTGCTGAAAAACATCTTCACAGCACAGCATGATGCTGCCACCACCATGCTTTACTGTAAGGATGGTATTGGCTAGGTGATGAGCGGTGCCTGGTTTCCTCCAGACATGACACTTGGTATTCAGGCCAAAGAGTTCAATCTTTGCCTTTTACCCAGCAGTATCTTCTGCTGCAGAGATGGTTGTTTTTCTGGAAGGCTCCCCACTCTCCACAGAGAAATGCTGGAGCTGTGTCAGGGTGACCATTGGGTCACCACCCTGACTAAGTCACCTCTCCCCTGATCGCTCAGTTTGGCTGGACGGCTTCGCCATAGAAAGAGTCCATTTACGGATGATGGAGGCCACCTCATTGGGACCTTCAATGCTGCAGAAATCTTTTGTACCTTTCCCCAGATCTGTGCCTCGATACAATCCTGACTCGGCGGTCTACAGATAATTCCTTGGACTTCATGGCTTGGTTTGTGCTCTGACATGCACTGTTAACTGTGGGACCTTATATAGACAGGTGTGTGCCTTTCCAAATCATGTCCAATCAACTGACTCTGCCACAGGTGGACCCTAATCAAGTTGTAGAAACTCTCATCTCAAGGATGATCAGTGGAAACAGGAGTGTCATGGCAAAGGCTGTTTTATTTGGTTGTCTTTTGTTGCCATCTATTTGGACAATAATGGCTGTATGTTGCGTTATTTTCAGAGGAAAGTAAAGCTGCACATTGACTACTCTAAAATATATCCAATTTAAATTTTTGTAGTATTGTCCCTTGATGTGCTAAAATGGTTGCTGAAATGTGAGGGGTGTACTCACTTTTGTGAGATACTGTATCTTAATGTGTGGTATCGTTGGCTGTGCATTGAGATGTGAATCGGATTGACCTATGGAGGTAGTCACTACACTCATATTTTGGAGTATTACCTTCTGTTGGTAGTTCATTGTGGACCAGGCTATTTTGGAGATGCTTGACTCTTTTACTAAAAGAACAGCCCTGCAGGCTGCTTGGAGAAATAAACACTGAGACAAGCTCTCAGCCCTCAGGCTTGCTCCTGTCAAAAGGAGTTTGATTATAGTACAGTGAAGGGGAGCCAGTGATCCTCTGTTTCAGAATATCAGCAAAAAACATATTTTCGCCACATTGTAGTGGAATATTGGCATGGATCTTCTTTGAAATCTGAAGTTCGTGTACCCAGAAAGAGCATTTTAGTTTTTACTAGGACCATCTGAGAGAACTCAATCACACCTTCCATTCATAGCATCTATGAACCACATCGCCCACTTTGCTCCAGCAGATGGTCGAATTTTCACATAATAGTCAAAGAATTTGATGATTGTGAAGCCAAAGCCCAGCAGTGTGTCTCCTTGCTCCTGTGTTTTTCCGCCGAGGAGCATGACTGGTGCTACCTGCCTGATCCTGCTCTCTGACGCTGAGGTTGATGTGTGTGTTTGCACAATATAGGAAGCAGAAACCCTGGAGGCTGAAACAAAGCAATTTGAGGACCTAGAATTCCAGCAGCTGGAGAAGGAGAGCAGTCTGGAGGAGGAGCGTGAGACGATTTCCCAGCAGCTCCTTCAGGAGAAAGCACAGTATCAGAGCAGTGTGGCTAAGCGAAAGGTATGCACTATATCGATCCTGCTCTTCATTCAGTGTCATGCTCGTACACTGGGGGGGGGGGGGTATTAGCAAATGAACATCTATTGAATATAGTTAAATGTTGCTAATATTTTTGTGTATTAGATAGATTTTTCTTATTTCGTTCGATTTCTAGACCTTTTACCTTGTGTAGATGATTTTAAAAAAGATTTTACTTGTCACATGTATCAATCCCCAGAAGCACAGAGGATTAAGGGCCTCGCACAGGGGGCCCAAGAGTGGTGATAATGGGACTTGAACCCTTGACCTTTTGAATTTTGAAAACCTAGAATGTTGATACATGCGAATTTCACTATGAGAAATGTTCTATAATGTTTTTCCTTTATTCAAGATATCTCTATTTATAATATGAAGTATAAATGCGAGCTCCACAACACTGAGCTGTAGCCGTGTTAAAAATTCCAGTTGTCAAACTTAATTTGGAACCTGCAGCAATGCTGAACAAATATAAAGCATAATCCGTTTAGCTCGTTTTCAGCCTATGACATATGACGTTTCCACTGTAAGAAATCCAAAATGAATGTAATCGAAACAACATAGAAATGTTGATAAGAAAGCGAGCAAGGTCGAAGTCCTTGTTAGCTTGCCGTGATTTTCTCACACGTTTCAGGAAAGTTGTCAGACCTTTACATGCCAGAGAAACGGACGCAAGTCTAATCGGTTCGTTGTGCAATTAGATACGGCTGTTTAGATTTCTGGCATCAGCCAGATTTTGATGTTTGCATTCATTCTAAGCAAAAGTCAACTCAATGCACCTCATGCAAGTTCAAGAAATTTCCAGGTGAGAAAATTTCACTATGTGCCAAAATTACCATCAGCTCTCATACAGGCAATGAAAAACCACAAATTTTCGTTATCACAGCACAAATCAATTTTGTATATTTAACACGTTAGTCACATAAAAAACAAATTTTATGAAAAGATTTTTAAAAAATACATTTAAATAGCATTTTTAGGACCTGTTACACTATGATTTAAAGCATTTTGTATCATATGAACATGAATGGAATTTTGAATTACCGTATTTTTCGGACTATAAGCCGCTACTTTTTTCCCCACGTTTTGAACCCCGCGGCTTAAACAACGAAGCGGCTTATTTATTACTTTTTCCTGGGTTTTTCCCGGTTTCACAAACTTCAAGCCAAAAAACTGAGCGACATAACATTAGACCAATGAAATTTCCGAACGGAAACGAAAAAACGCACCTCACCTGTGTTCTGAGCTGCACGGCATTGGGAGAAAAAAAGTTTTTTTTTTAAACGCACGACGATGCCAAAAGATAAACAGAAATAGTTGTGAAAGGAAGGAAGAAGACAGTGAACAATGACTTACTTGGTAGGCTACTGTTTAGATACAAGTAACGCGTTGAGTCTGGGTCAAGTGAGCGCTCGCTAACTCCAGTTGCAACAGAAATCATATAAGCACAGACAGCTTTCCAAAACTCGTGCTTTTTTATTTTTCTTGGCAACAGCGTAACGGGTTAGTCAAAGAAACTTAGAAATAAGCATCAGAAAATAATAAGGACATAATCCTCGGTCTCCACACACGCAGTAATACCGGAAGCATGCAGTGCCAGGCTATTCCCAAAATACCGCTATGCTCCTAAAGGAAGCGCGGAGATTCTCGTTAGCATACTGTATGAGTGTAGGATTTGTCTGAAATGAGCAGATGAACTAGTTAGATTTTTGGAATTGATCCAAACAGGTTAAAATTCAATTGTGTGAAAATATTTTTGAGTAGCTTAGTTCCTGTTTGAACTATATTTTAGTGTTATTTCTGCTATACAAATTGGTGTTAACAGTGTCCAGACTTTGAATGCTGTTGAAACGTACAACCTTGAGAACAAATATAAGAACTAGTTAATAACAGTTATGTCAGTAGTCAACAATAGCTCATCTACAGCTTATTAGCTTATTATCAACATTCCGTTCGTGTGGACCATTTATTTAGCTCATCCTGGTGTATGTCATATATAAGTTACATGGCAAAACGTTTGTGAACACCTTGCTTGTTGAACATCCCATTTCTCTTATAATAGCCTACACAATTCTGGGAAGGGTAGTTGTTAGATTTACGAGTGTGACTGTGGAGTATAGCAACAGTTTGTCAAAGGACCAGTTTTGATTTTGATGCTCAGGTTTCCACAAATGTTTGTCCATATGCTGTAGATCCATTTTTACCTGGGATTTTTTATCATAACAGTTTTGCTTTTGCGTTTGCCCGCTCACACTACAACCAGACAATCATTTAATCAGATTCTCAAAAGGTGATAAATGTGACACTTTGGAATTGGCTCTGAAATGGGCAGTAAAACTGTGTATTAAATACAAAGGGGCAAAGCCATATTTACTGCTGGTTTTAGTGGTCGTGTGGGTCTTAACTCGTATAAGTTAAATAGACAAAATAGAGAATCCTGGGGTTATCAGCCAAACCATTATAAACTCTGATTGTTTAACAAGTCGAGTCACATTGAACAAGACAAAGAACAATGAACTGTGATTTGTGTGTGTATGTGTGCTAAATGATTGGGTCTGGTGTTTTTGAAGGAAAAGGTTTCAGCTCTGGAGAAGCAAGCCAATCAGCTGGGTCTGCAGGCTGCCCAGGAGTGTGAAAAGCTGGCTAAGGACAGGAGTGTGACCCTGCAGCTTCTTCAGAAGGTACACAATGAGTGAATGAGGATAGTAAGGTAGTACTAGTGTATCATAGTGTATATTTGAAACCACAGCCTAATCACTGTATATTGTACAGTAGGTCATGCATCACCTTTAGCAGCTTAACGCAGGAGACATAACCTCCAAAACCGAACAATGGCACCTTACACACTTTTAATACACACAGCCCCTCATTCATATTTGATTCATACATCATCCATTACTTTTGCACACGCACACGCACACGCATGCACACACACAGAGACGCATATTAACAGCCCTAATTACAGTGCCTTGCCTAGGTATTCACTAAAATAGGTCGTAATATTGAAGTGGGGGGGGGGAAACAATATAGTTTATAAAATTATTTACAAATAAAAAATGCAAAGGTTGTGATTGCGTAAGTATTCACCCCTGTTGCTGTGCAACTCCTCATTCTGGTGCAACCGGTTGTCATCAGAAGTCACGTAATTAGATGAATGGAGTTCACCTGTGTGGAATTAAAGTATCCCTTGATCTCGGTGTAAATACAGCAGAAAGCCACCAGAAACTGCGAAATAGAGACAAATGGGCTGTTAAAACAGGGTTTAAAAATGATTACTCAAGGTTTGGTTATAAAAAAAACGTTTTTGATTATCCTACAGACCACAATTAAGTCCGTTATTAAAATATGGCGACACAACCCTGTCTCACAAACACCTTCCATGTTTAGAAGATCAACAGCTCATATAGTAGAATCTGTTTAGTAGACAAGTGTAGCCTGGATACCATATAAAACTGGAACTTCAAACACTAGAAGTCTTCAAATGACATCAAATGACTTACCAGAAGTACTTAAATTAGGATCTCTTCTTAAAAAAACTTGCTTATCTAAATATCCTTTCTCTCAAAATAGTTTTTAGTCTTTGACCTAATGATCCAAGGTCGGAATATATTTATTAATAAAGACTTTTGAAGGTCCCTCTAGATGAGGATGTCTGCCAAATGCTATGAATATCAATGAGACTTAAAACTTTCAAACCCAACCTCTAAACTCAACATTGCTCATCACCCTGAGAATATTCCCAAAAGCATGGTGGTGGTAGCCTCGTGCCACCCTTGACCTTTTGGTTACTGTTCTAATGAATGTCCTTATTACACAGTCACTTTTTGTAGACTTTACACAATTGCCCGTAATTGAAATGTACAGAAGGAATGGCTGGAGCCAGAGAAAGCTCCCTCGTAGGCTGCATTTTAATGATTTATAAAGACTATGCTGCTCTGCATTGTGTTATTGCTTCAAGGCTGAAGTACATTTTATGTTCTTTACAACATGGTGAATTCACAAAATAATCAACTATTAATAGAATAAGGAGAACGAGAAAGATCTGTCTCTATCACTATTTGCAAAAACATTAATGCTTGATAGTGTCTGGTGAAGTCCTGAACTATTTTTCATGATCTGGTACAAGAGGGGGGGGTTCTTCTTGCTAACACATGCATGATGTTCTAGGAGAAGGAGAGGCTGGCAGGACTGGAGAAGCGATACTTCAGCATGACTGGTGGCAGGACTTTTCCTAAAGGCTCCAGCACTTTAAAGGAGGTAAGGGTATATTAAAGCTAATGAAATATTAGTATATTAAATAAAAATTGTATATGCAAATTTAGACCAAGTGTTCAGAAGCTTTGTTTTTTCTCTCCATGTGGTTTCTAGTATTTGTTCCCCCTAGGTTAACACTGAATGAATACATTTAATTGGATTTAATGTAGTTAAGGCTCTAGGTTACTGACTGGAAAGTCAGGTGTTCAAGCCCCAGTACTGTCAAGCTGCTGCTGTTGGGCCCTTAAGCAAGGCCTTTAACTCTCTCTGCACTCGGGGTGCTGTATCATGGCTGACCCCGTGCTCTAACCCCAGTTTCCTAACAAGCTGGGGTATGCAAAAAAGGAATGTCACCATGCTGTAATGTACATGCAACAAGTAAAAGCCACTCTCTTTAGTAAAGCTCTGTCAGACTGCATTACCTATTGCTTCAATGTAGTTGTCAAAATAATTTTTTGCCATCTAATAAATCGGTGGTTTTTAACCGGATTCATCAGTCTTGAGGTGCTGTGATTATGCAGAAGTTGATCATTTTTCAATAACGTATGCTCAGTAGTGTTTCATTCCTCTTATTATGATCATTTTTATTAAATAAATAATTATAATACAGTTTATTAATCTGTGGTTACATCAGATGCTGTGGAACAGCCAGCAAACAAGTGACTTCCTGTCATGTATTTTATTTTTTTTATCAGCTATAAACAGCCTTTTCCTTCGCAGCCCCACTTCGTTTCCTCTTGAACTTTATACTTTAAGACAATGTCTTGTTATTAAGACCCTGCAAATCCCTCTATCCTGAAGAGTTTTCCATGCCAGATGTTGTCATTACAATGCGCAGAAAATGAAAAGAGCTCTAAAATTCAGATATTATAAGCATATATCTGAATTTTAGAGCTCTTTTCATTTTCTGCGCATTGTAATGACAACATCTGGCATGGAAAACTCTTCAGGATAGAGGGATGATGTGCAGTTCCTGAAGCTTAATCCAGAAAATGTCATACTTTAAAATGTTATTCTTATTTCATGTATGCTACAGTATAAAGTCAAATGTATTTCCACACCTGAACTGTCAGAGATCAGTCAATACATCAACAACAGTTCAACAATAAGTCAATAACAGTTTATACAGAGTTTTCCCCTTTTGCTGTATTCTTCTGGGAAGGCTTTCCACTAGATTCGGAAAAGGGTTATAGGCTAATCAGGCCTAAATCTTTCCACATAATCTTAAAAGTGTTCAGTGTGGTTGAGGTTAGGGATCTGTGCAGGCCAATCATGTTCTTCTACACCAGCCTTGGCACAGTTAATGCTTCGCACTTTGTGCCATTATCATGCTGCAGCACGTTTGGGCCTCTTGGTGTCAGTGATGGAAAATGACAATGCTGCAGCATGCAAAATTCATTATAGAAATTTTGTGTTTCTAACTTTGTGGCAATGGTTTGAGGAAGATTTGCATATAGAGGTGAGAGTTTTGGTCATTTAGTATATTTTGTGGTGTATTTTGGGCCCATAATGAGAAAAACTCACAAATGCCATGTCTTTGAGTAGGTGCATATTTATTTGTTGAAAGTAAGCCCACCTATTCCTTTTTAATGGAAGTGGTATACCCCAGTTATTAGTAGAAAATGGCATAGGTTTTTCAGTATAAATGAACCCTATAAGAAAGAGGTTGTAGCTTAGTGGTAAGATAAAATTTTAATTGGCACAAACCATGGGCTGTAGGGTGTGTGTATGGATCAACTGGCCAGAATACTTTATGTACATTTATGTCTATTATGTCTGACCTCTGGTCCTGTGTAAATCCATTGGTGGTTGATTGTGCAGGGGTTCAGCAGGAAGGCGAATGTCTATAGGATGTATATGAGTGATACCCAGCTGGCCAACTCTGCTTCGCATGACCCACTTACACTTGACCCAGCTGTATCTGCCCCCTGTGAGGTATCCTAGTGCTCTGACATTTTCATTCAGCTGCTTGCTTTAATACGCAACCAATAATCGTGCTTAAGCTCGTGCATATTACACATTTACTTACTGGGCTTAGATTACCCAGTTTAAAATGAATTAAGTGATTTTTAGAATATATATAAGATGCTTTATTAAAAAACTAAATTGCATCAGATTGTCATGCTTATTAACGATTAATAAAATATCAATTCTTTTTGTTCTCTGTCTGTCTTTAACATTTTGACCTGTCTCACTCATTTCCTGTTTATTCTTCTTTACCTGCTTGCATCTGTGTGTCCATGCTGGGTTTTAGGACTATGTAACTGCGGGCCAATTAAACCAGATCTATGGGATGCCGAAGGTGGATTTGTCCCCCACCTCTCCTGTGCGATTGCATCAGCCCTCCCTCACCAAGCCTGCCTTTTCCTGTCTTCCTTCCCCCCATGGCTTCTCTCTTTCTCTCTGTTTTGAGGTGTGTCTTTTTTACCTTTGAAAATAACTTCTCTTCTAGCCCTTACATTCTGGTACATTAATCTGTCTGACATCACTAACCGTAAATCCTGTTTTGTTGTGTATTAAAAAAACGACTCTAAGGGCATCCTCTTTAACCCCAGTCAAACACATTGCCGTTAATATGAAGGTTTTATACCAACGCTAAATGCGACCAACGGTGGAAAAGCAAAGTGCAATAAAATGCTCAAACTTTCTTTCGTTTCATTAGTGACATGCAGTAGCTATTACAAACTGAAAAGAAAAGCATTCATTTTGTTGCTCTTGCATTGCCTCATCTGTTCACGTCTGCTCGTCTCTTTTGTGAGGTATAAGCAATTTTTTGGTTTATTAACACTTTTATCATGTTTAGTCATTCTTGATGATGACAGATTCAACATTTAATGAGGAAACTATGTAAAAAAAAGGGCGTTCCTTTAGTTTACATGGGTAGCAGTGCCTCCAGGAAAATAAAGGTTCCAGGTTGAAAAAAAAAAACACACCTGGATGCATTGCTAAGGGCTGTGAATGGAGAGTGATTGCATTGGCATGAGAGCAAAACAGTGATGAATTTTTATCATAGGAACTCGCATCCATTTCTGAATAAAGCATCTGAAGCAATAACGTAATATAAGTTCAATGGAACTGAATGGCAGTTTGTATTTGGGAATTCGTACCTGGTCGCATTTTGTTTTTGCTACAAAAACTACTATATACATTTCTATCGTGGCAGCGTTACAGTCTATTCTGTGGTAATGTTTTCCTTAGAAGAACCTATCATAGTGAGAAATCTAAGGCAGTTTGGTACACCATGAAGCTGGTCTTTTATGGTCATTGACACTTGTAAATGAGAACAAGTATCTTGGTTTATAATAATAAACAAATTGGATGAAGCTGCTGCTTATTTTAAATTCTCAGACTTAAACTCTATGTGAAATATGAGAGCTTTCGCTCATCATGGCTACCTTTTTTCAATTCTGTATAAAAACCTAATTGCTTTCAAAAAAGGGTAAAAGATTTTCCTCACATGATCTTTATGTGGCACTTTGGAACACTTCATCACAGTCTCTGAAGATTAAGTTCTTTGTCCAGCATCAAGCTATCTGTATGTATGCAGAAGCAAGTGGCTTACAGCAAGACAGATTACCAGTGTAAACAGTGGTGGACTGTAATGTAGTTTGTTACTGTACTTAAGTAGCTTTTTTGCATATCTATACTTTAACTTCTCTACATTCCAAAGTCAAATGACTTTATACTCCGCTACATTTTGAGAAATCGGTTGTTCCATTTGATTTATGAGTGGATGAAAACTTTTATACCCCCAATCAGGGTACATTTACATTTGCGGCACTTAGCAGAAGCCCGTGTCCAGAGCGACATACAAAAGTGCTTGGAGTCTCTAGCAATAAATAGATCTACACTGGTACGCTAGATTACAAACTTGATATAAATCACACTATAACTCTTGATTTTTACATAGCAAATATGGAAAGTGCTTATTTACCGTATTTTTCGGACTATAAGCCGCTACTTTTTTCCCACGTTTTGAACCCCGCGGCTTAAACAACGAAGCTGCTTATTTATGAATTTTTCCTGGGTTTGTCCCGGTTTCACAAACTTCAAGCCAAAAAACTGAGCCCCATAACATTAGACCAATTAAATTTCCGAACGGAAACGAAAAAACGCACCTCACCTGTGTTCTGAGCTGCACGGCATCGGGAGAAAAAAACGGTTTTTTTTTAAACGCACGACGATGCCAAAAGATAAACTCCCGAGAGAAATAGTTGTGAAAGGAAGGAGGAAGACAGTGAACAATTACTTTTTTGGTAGGCTACTGTTTAGATACAAGCCGTTGTAGCGTGTTGAGTCTGGGTCATGGGATAGCTCGCTAACTCCAGTTGCAACATAAATCATATAAGCACAGACAGGTTTCCAAAACTCATGCTTTTTTATTTTTCTTGGCAACAGCATAACGGGTTAGTCAAAGAAACTTAGAAATGAGCATCAGAAAATAATAAGGACATATTCCTCGGTCTTGCACACATGCAGTAATAGCGGAAAAATGCAGTGCCAGGCTATTCCCAAAATACCACTATGCTCCTAAAGGAAGCGCAACATATTTCACGCGTTACACCGTGTAACAGACACTGTCTTTCGTTAAAGCCTGTGTAAAGTACATTAGTTTCAATGTAGACTTATAGACTGCGGCTTATAGACAGGTGCGGCTTATTTATGTTCAAAATAAAAATCTTTGTCAAATTCTGTGGGTGCGGCTTATATATGGGTGCGCTTTATAGTCCGGAAATTACGGTAAGTGTTTCAGGAAGAGGTAGGTCTTCAACCGTTGCTTAAAGATAGCCATGGACTCTGCTGTACGGACATCTAGGAGAAGTTCATTCCACCACCTCGGTGCCAAAACAGAGAAGAGCGTGCACTCTGTTTCTAATTGCCACTTGGTGGTATCTATTTAGCAGGATAAACAGTTTAATGTCAGTTTAACAGCAAGCAGAACATTTTGAGAGTAATAAATTATGGAAGAACCTCCTAACTCTTAACAATCATTTTTTAAGTACTTAAAAAGAAGCTTTTGAGCTCATGATATTTTTTTATAGATATCAGTGTTTGACTTCTTAATATCATTCTATGAATAGATCGGTGTGCTGAGAGTAACAGAGTCTTTTCACATAAACTGAGTTGATTAAGAAGCCCGTGACAAATTATAATAGGACATAATAGCCATAATAAATCATAGTACTTTGGATACTTAAGTACATTTGAAGGCAATTACTTTGTGTTTTTACTCGAGTTAGAGAGAAACTCTGTAAACTATTACTCCAGTTAAAGTGCTCCTTTTAAACTTTTACTTAAACTTTTACTTATGTACCTGGTTTGTGTACGTGTTCCACCACTGTGTATTACAATACACTGTACTTGTTGTATTGTCTTGCCATCTAAAGAGCAATTTTATTACATGATCAGTTTAAATGAGAGGTCTACGCATGCAAATAATTACAGTAGTTAACATGTACAGAAGTTCTCATTAGTGGAATATTGAACCGTGCACAGGACGGGACTAGAGGTGTGAAGAGTAAACATGATGTTTATATGTAAGGCACAGTGGTGTGCTGATTAGGTTTGTGGTTTGTTTTCAGGTTCAAACATTTCACACCATCTAGCAGACAATTAGGTGGTTTGTTTATGTATTTATTTATTTAAGCTCGTTTGTGTTCTGTCACCCGGCTGCACCGAAGCCGTTTGGTAGAAAACTGAAATTTGCATAAACAGCTTTTTCTTTCAAATGAATTAATAGCTGTTCACTCTTCTCATTAAACCAGAATTTCAGTTCCATAATAACGCTTTCCTCTGTTCGTCTTCTTTCCCCCACTTTTCCTCCATTTTCCTTTATTATTTTATTTTCATTTTTTTTTTTGCCTATTTCACCCCACTGCCTTCCTGTGCATTCTGATGTGGGTAAAGTGGCAGACGGAGCTGTTTAGGCCTCAGATCCACAGGCTAGATTTAGAGCACTGGTACCAGGAGGTGATGGTGGCTGGAGCGCTTAGCCAGCTGTGCCCACCTTCTTTCCTGTCTAAAGCTCACTCAGCACACGTGCCTCTGCAGGTAACTCGTCCCATCAAGACCCAGCTTTTCCGCTTTTGTTTTCTTTCCCACTTTGCTCTCACAAATTCATGTCCTTAGTGTCATGTAGGTGTCTCTGAATGCATGGTAGCTCCATGAAGCTCTGAGTGTGAAGTCTGTGCTGTACGTTGTTGATGAGTGTCGTCACATTGTTTGGGTTTTATTTGGTCGTGTTTGGACTTTGTGGCTCATGGCCGTTGCTCTGCTGGTAAACAAACTGGAAAGGTCGCAAGGAATGTCTAGTAAAGCAGTCTGCTCATTTAGGAGTATTGGAAGGTGTGGGATAAAAGCTTGATCTTTATTGTATTACAGCCAGAAATTATTATTGATGATGAGATTTTTTTCTTTTTCCGAGATTTTTTTCTTTTTCCTAGAATTTTGAATATGCTGTGCCTGTTTAGTTAACTGTGAATTTAAATGATACTATGTATAATTGTACATACTATAAAACAAAGTTTTATCTGGAATCTTGCATATAAATGTTTGGTTTCACATAATAATATTGATTTATACAAATTTTATCTAAAAATTGAGAGAAGATTAAAAAAATTATGTAGACCTACACTGGTCATTTAAACATAGACAGAAAACATAAATAGCACTTGTATGGCAAAACCTGGGAAAACCTGTTACTATGGCCAAAGTCTAGCAAACAGTCAGGTGCCAAGTGTTATAAATTTAAACACTTGGAAATGTTTATTTCTCAGGATATAAATCTGCAAATATTCTTCACGTTGGCAATGTAGTAACAAACACCAATCTGGCATAACATTATGACCACTTCCCCCTTTTGCTGAAAACAGTTGTGACCCGTTGAGAATTACCTTCTTGGATTGGACCACACAGGCCAGTCTTCATTCCCCACGTGCATGAATCGGCCATGACCCTGTCGCCGGTTCACCACTGTTTCTTCCTTGGACCACTTTTGATAGATACTGACCACTAGAGACTGGGAAACACCCCACAAGAGCTGCGGTTTTGAAGATGCTCCGACCCAGTCGTCTAGACATCACAATTTGGCCCTTGTCAAACTCAAATCCTTACGCTCGCCCATTTTTCCTGCTTCTACCACATCAACTTTGAGGACAAAATGTTTACTTGCTGCCTAATATATCCAACCCCCTAACAGGTGCCATGATGACGAGATAATCAGTGTTACTCACTTCACCTGTCTTAATGTTATAATGCCATAATGTTATGCCTGGTCGGGGTACATTGTTATAGAAACAGCCAGTCTGTTCCGAGATGTCTCACACCTGGCTAACAAAGTGCGATTATCCTCACACAGTCTCCAGGTGCTGGTTTTCTACAAGTAGTAATCTTAAAATGCAATTTATCCCCTTTTTTATTATGGCATTGACCTGAGACACAATTGAGACACAGCAAATGAAACACACATTTGAGTCTGTAGTTCCAGAACAAATTTTTCAATGTCAGTTTTCCCAAGTCTGCACATTTATGTACTTTTTTTCTTTTTTAAGACTGAAAAAACCCAAAACATGATAAACTATTTCCTAAAGCCAATGCGTGGGATGTTTTGTGTGTTAATGGTCCAGTTTGTCTTTTCTGTAGGTGTTTCGCTCCAGGCTAGACAGCGATGCCAGTCAATCCTCACAGAAGCCAAAAGTGAGTGCTGGACTTTCCCCCATTTACACCACAGCAAC
The DNA here is from genome assembly GCA_014706435.1 of Silurus glanis. Lineage (NCBI taxonomy): Eukaryota > Metazoa > Chordata > Actinopteri > Siluriformes > Siluridae > Silurus > Silurus glanis. The sequence goes on from JAAIIK010000187.1 coordinate 1,295,391, forward strand.
ACTCGGCCGCAACACTCCCTCCAGGGTAAAACACACACACACACACACACACACACACACACATACACACATTTCTATGCTGTGTAATACTATTAAGATATAACACACTACTTTGGTTTAACTCGAATTGTCAATGATTGTCTTTTCACTTGCCCAGAGTCCCATAATTGTAACCAACAGCACTGGCAGTCTCCCCCGCAACCTTGCAGCCACTTTACAGGACATTGAGATGAAGAGGCAGCTGGCACTGCAACAGAAAGGTATTCACACCACGTTTTTATAAGCTCTAATCACACACACAAAAGTAGTTTGAGCCAAAGTAGCAGCAATCCTAAACCTTTTATTTCTTCATGAAGCATCGACTTTGGAGTATGTATATTGCAGAGAATGCAGGAGCAACAGGAAATAAAAATATTGTAAAAGAAAAAATTGTGTTCCTACAGTATAAAACCAAATAATGTGGATTAGTTCAGTTCCTATTATTTGACCTTAATCATTTTTAAGTAGTGAGTAGAAGATCGGACCATTTTAGTGACTTGGTTCTTTGAATCTCGTTAATCCAAAAAAAATAAATAAATAAATAATATAATTTTTTTTTTTATATATATATATATGTTTATCTTGTCTACATACAGGATCTTTGACCTTATTTCCAATAATAAAAAATATTACAATGCAGCTTAAGACAAACAGAATGAGTGGCTCAATTCTTCTATCTTCTGGGCTTTGTCGTTCGTTCTTTTGCCACATGATTCCCATAAAATGTCAAGATTCGGACCAAAAAAATCTCTTGCATTGTGTAGCGTCTATGGGAATCCCATGACAAAACAACGAACGACTCGGAACGGAGGACTTATGAGATGAACTACTAAATTCTGTTTCCTGTGTAATGCACTGCATAGCGTATATGGGAGTCACGTAATAAAAGAACGAACGACTTGGACAAGTCGAGAGTTCAGAGGTAAATGGATGCAAAGCTTTCCTCATTTCCATTAGAAAATAATCGAATCGCTTTTTGAGATGGCTCGTTCTTCTGAGTCGCATTAAAGACTCGTTCATAATGAACAAATCTTTCGTGAATGACCAATGACTACTTTTAAGTGCATGTCCAGAAACATTGTTCATACCACAATGAATAAACTTAAAGGTCTAGTGGATATTTTTAAATATGTTTAAAACAAATAAAAATCAGAAAGCAGATGGTCTGATTTGAAAAATCTGGGATTAGATGGATTTTAAAGTCTTTTGATTCCAGTCAAGAAAATGTTTGAAAAAATTTCAATTCCATATTTGAGTTCAGTTCAATTCCTAATTCAGCCAGAATTTGTTTTCAGAATACAGTACATTTATATTACATAGTACATTATACAGCTGTAAAATGTAACAATAAAACTGGATAAAAGCCTGAATTGATTAATTAGATTCGAAGAAACAAACTGATCAAAGTGATCATCTGATTATCTGAATCTTTTTGAACATGAAACGTACAAGTGCTTGTTTACTCCTCCCCATCCCGTCCACACTTTCCTCTCAACTCCTCCTCCCGTTTTCCTTTTTTTTTTTTTTTCACAACCAGTGTGACGTTGTATCTTTCACTTTTGTTCGTTCACCTCCGTTATCCCCCCACTCTCACCCAGACTGCTTGCCATCATCGCCTGAGTTCTCCGGCATGGACAGTCCCACAGGTAGAGCGCATTGTGTCTGGAGTGGGTTTTGGTCGTGTCCTCATCATCTCATCTTTAATACCACTTTATCCTTCGCTTTCTCTCTGATCGTTGCGGCTCGACTTTAAATGGTGCATGATTTCATTTACAAGTGTGCTTTCTGGTTTTTTCTGGACTTTGTTCTCTTTCTCAGCATGGAGCCAAATGGTTGAGGTGTGTTTTTCGCTTTGACTGGAAGCAGTGCCATTCAGGTCTCTGTGCTGTACCTGAGAGGGCATGAATGGTCAGCTTGGGTATAGCGTGTTATCCTACATGGATACATGGGTTTCTAAATTATTTTTTTAATTTTAACATTTTTTTTTATTTTTTTATTTAGGCTTGGCATGGAATTATGTGAAATACGGTATTAGGTGTGTGACGGTTTCTGATGAGAAACAAATATGTTAATGGCAATGTTATGTTTATGCACAAAAAAAAAAAATGCAATGTGGCTCCTAAAACATTCAAGAATGTTTTACATGGCAAACTGTATTTGTAAAGTGGCAAAATAAAATTTTGGAATGTCCATTATTAATTAGATATCAAAATCTTACTGATCATAAATGTTACTTATCGAAATCATTTCATATCAATGAGAAATGATTTGTGATGCCACAGTATTATAGGTCATCACCTTTTCAAATGCAGCAGTGCACCAGATGTGGTGATGTACAAAGAAATTCATTATTATACACTCTGTTTTTCCATACCATCTCACACCTAATTTGTCCATCTGTCCGTTCTGCTTCTGTTTACATTCTTGCATTTACGTTCTCTCTCTCTCTCTCTCTCTCTCTCTCTCTCTCTCTTTCTCCGCAGGTCAGCAGGTGATCGAGGAGCAGCGGCGGCGTCTGGCCGAGCTGAAGCAGAAGGCTGCAGCCGAAGCTCAATGCCAGTGGGAGGCGCTGCATGGCTCCCACACGCATCTAAGCTGCTCTCCCACTCCTCCACTGGTCCATCACTCCATACTGCACCACACAGCACCCTCTGCTGGAGAGGACAACTACGACACGCTCAGTTTGGAGAGCTCGGACAGCATCGACACCAGTGTCTCCACCAGCAACAACTCCGCCTGCTCGCCCGATAACATGTCCAGGTTAGAAAAATGCCAGCGGCTTTCCACTAACAGAAATCTGTGCAGCTGATGTCCCTGTTTTACATCCAGTCTCTGGAGCTCATTTATCATACATCTGCTTTTGTTCTATTTATTTATTTATTTATTTATTTATTTATTTATTTATTTATCTCTAGTCATGCAGTTAAAAAACAATTAGCCTTTCTGCAGGCTGTTACACTCGATATGTGTGGTGCATTTTGTACAGTAACTCATACATAGAAGGAAATAAACCCAAAAATCTGCTTTTATTGCTCTTGATATGTGTTCGGTTTGTTTTGTTTTGTTTTTCAAACCCACACCCAAATAACTGACAATCCAACAAATGATTTAAACTAAAATGCATAAGATTTTGACATCTTTTGTAAAAAAAAAAAAAAAAAAAAATCTGTATTTGACAACCTTTACAGTATTCTATCACCAGTCAATGCTTGACGTTATTCCCAACATGCCTTACAAATACATTATATGCCTTTGAAGCTGAATGTGGTGGATGTATAAAGTACAGTACATAAGTGTTTTCCGATTTTTCGAAATGGAAATAAGCGTCCCTATTTTACAATGTATGTACAGACAAAAAAAAAAAAAAAAGAAATCCCTGTGCAACGTTTATTGCAGCAAAGCAACTAACGGACTCGAGAAAATCCGAAAAACGGTTTAAAAGTAATCTGAAATAAAAAGCCCAAAGTTTTGGCCATGACTCCCTTGAGGGAAGGTAAAAACTTTTTAATGATCTTTTTCCTCTTTTTTTTTGGTACTATTAATATCTTAGCATTTTATTACGTGTGATAATGACGAAATATCTGTGAAAGCAAACACTCTAATTGTCTTGTTGGTTAAATTCGTTCTTAATTTTATCCTAAGGGCATGTGGAATTTTGCACTGCTCGTACATAAGTGGCGCTAGCTAGCTTTATTAGTTTGCTTACTTGAAAAGCACTTACAACAGAAGCCAAACAGAGGTTTCCTACCATGTTTTTTTTTTTTTTTTTTACTTTAGCCAGACGTTTTTTAATTTTTTTTTACTTTAGCCAGACGTTTTTTTTTTTTTTTACTTTTGCCAGCCGTTCGCCGTCAGAACCAATTGGTCGGTCGGCGGTGGATTAAAAACGAGCCTACGTTTCATTCGGCTGCATCTCAACATTTTTAGAACGCGTACAAATCTTATTTCTTGACTTGGGCTCAGCCTTCAGCACGATCATTGCAGCGCTGCTGGACATGAAGCTGACTCGATCTGCCAAACTCCATCTGCCAATGGATCACAGGTTTCCTGACAGACAGTCAGCTTGGCAAATACATGTCAGACACTATAACTCAGCACCGGCACACCCCAGAGATACATGCTTCCCTTGTTCTCTTTTCCCAATGCAGCAACATCTGCAGCTCTAATGAGCCGTCCATCAAGCAACACATGTTTGCACGGGACATCGCTCTTACAGGCCCCCGGATCCATAAGCACACGCAAATGTATCAGGTTCAGTCAGTATACCTGAACAAAAATTACAGAATATGAGTATTGATTTCAGAACCTGTATCACCATCAGCTATTGTGTGATTCAGGTTTCTCTAGACTGTCATGTCATGTAACCCTTAGCCAGAGGAAAATGCTAGCCACATCACCAAAAGGCTCCGCAAAGCCTGAGCCAGCGAAACAAAAAAAATCCAATCTCCCCCCAGGCAGTATCAGTCCACATCCATCACCATGTCCATCCTGACCTCCTCTATAATTGTCTGGTTTGGTGCTGCTGATACTTGGGCCAGAGGCAAACTGCAGCGAATCGTCAACACTTCTGTTATTAAAGATCCGGTCTATCTCGGTGTCCATCCCAGACCCAGAATGAAGCAGTGTTACAGTGCATGCGTCTCTGTGCAGACCCTTCCCCTTCCCATCCTGACCGATTTCGATAAAAGTAACTCTCTAAGAAGTACCAGCTGTAATGTAATGTGTACTTTGGATATAAAATTTAATAACACCAATATGCACACTAATAATAATTTCAATATTAGTAAAAGATAACACAAGTGAACACAACATGCAGTTTTTAAATGAAGGTTTTTATTATTGAGGGAAAACAAAATCCAAACCTACATGGCCCTGTGTGAAAAACTGTGGTTTATCACACCTGAGTTCAATTTCTCTCGCCACACCCAGGCCTGATTACTGCCACACCTGTTCACAATCATGAAATCTCTTAAATAGGACCTGCCTGATAAAGTGAAATAGACCAAAAGATCCTCAAAAGCTAGACAGCATGCTGAGATCCAAAGAAATTCAGAAACAAATGAAAAAGAAAGTAATTGAGATCCGTCAGTCTGGAAAAGGTTATAAAGCCATTTCTAAAGCTTTGGGACTCCAGTGAACCACAGTGAGAGCCATTATTCACAAATGGCAAAAACATGGAACAGTGGAGACCCTTCCCAGGACGTTCCAGTTCCAAGACGAAAACCGCTGCTGAGCAAAAAGAACATAAAGGCTCGTCTCAGTTTTGCCAGAAAACATCTTGAAAATCCCCAAGACTTTCGGAAAAATTCTCTGTGGACCGATGAGACAAATGTTGAACTTTTTGGAAGGTGTGTGTCCCATTACGTCTGGCATAAAAGTAACACCGCATTTCAGAAAAAGAACATCATACCAACAGTAAAATATGGTGGTGGTAGTGTGATGGTCTGGGGCTGTTTTGCTGCTTCAGGACCTGAAAGACTTGCTGTGATAAATGGAACCATGAATTCTGCTGTTTACCAAAAAAATCCCTAGGAAGAATGTCTGGTCATCTGTTTGTGACCTCAAGCTGAAGCAAACTTGAGTTCTGTAGCAGGACAATGATCCAAAACACACCAGCAAGTCCAGCTCTGAATAGGCTGAAGAAAAACAAAATGAAGACTTTGGAGTGGCCTAGTCAAAGTCCCGACCTGAATCCTATTGAGATGCTGTGGCATGACCTTAAAAAGGCGGTTCCTGCTCGAAAACCCTCCAATGTGACTGAATGACAACAATTCTGCATAGATGAGTGACCAAAATTCCTCCACAGCGCTGTAACAGACTCATTGCGAGTTATCGCAAAAGCTTGATTGCAGTTGTTGCTGCCAAGGGTGGCCCATCCAGTTATTAGGTTTAGGGGCAAACAATTTTTCACACAGGACCATATAGGTTTGGATTTTGTTTTCCCTCAATAATAAAAACCTTCATTTAAAAACTGCATGTTGTGTTCGCTTGTGTTATCCTTTACTAATTTAAATTAGTTTGATGATCTGAAACATTAAAGTGTGACAAACATGCTAAAAAAAAAAAAAGGAAATCAGGAAAACACTTTTTCACACCACTGTATTTTAGTATGTAGCATGACCAGACTTTTTATATATACAGTGTATATATATGTATAAATATATACATATATATACACACAACATATGTATCTTAAATTACGATATATTAATCGCAACTTAATTGCACATCTGTATCTGTTTAAAATGTACCTCATATTAATGCTTTTCAAGTTTTTAATACTTTAATCAACATGGGAATTTGCAAATATGGGTGCTTTATGCAAATGTATGTTTCTTATTAGTGAAACCAAACTCAACATTCGCTGTTTCCACACGGACTGGTCAAACAGAAATGCGCGCAGCATTAATCCCGCGTTAATACAATTTGTGCAGTTAAAATGAATGTGTTAACTCGTTAATTTTCACAGCTCTAATATATCTAGCATGTAGCTATGACAATGCACATATATATGTATATACGTGTGTGTGTGTATATGTACGTGTAATATTACATATACATACAAAATTGTAGCAGAGTATGAGTATATTTTTTTTTTAACTATAATGATGTACCCACCAATTAACGTGATCCCGATTCGGATAATAATTTCATTCATAAAGCACAACGTTTCCAAAGTACTTTTTCCTGATCTTTCATTTAATAACTATAAAACAACAAGAATAATGTGCCTGATGAAACTGGTGCGCGGTTAAGATTTCATGCCATTCGTCATGTGTCATGACCAAAGTTGTTTCTGCCGCTCTATTAGGCAGGCAAGTGGCGTAGCAGGAGCTAATAATCTGTTTGAATTCAATTACTGAATGTGGACTACAAAAAAAACTGAAACAAACCCTGTGCGCTATTGTGACACAGTGCAAGCGGGCTGGATGCGCTGAAAATCGAAGAGATGGAGAAGCTGCTTAGGGAGGCTCATCTGGAGAAGGCCAGACTCCTCGAGTCCAAGGTGACGGAAAACCTGCAATCTGTACATGCAAAGATTAATTATTTAATATTGTATTGAAGGAGAATGCTAACTTACCTTAATGGCTTTCTTGCCTCTTGTGTGTGTGTCTGTGTCTGTGTGTACGTGTACTGCAGGAGCGAGAAAGCCAGGCACGTAAACAGCTGCTGCAGGAGGAGAGGAAGAGGAGAGAGGAGGCCGAGAAGAGGCTGCAGGAGGAAACGGTGCACCGGCAGCAGCTCATTGAAAAGGAGGTGAAGATGAGAGCAAAGAACTTCTCTCAGGTGAGGCTGCTGAGGTGAATGATAAACAGGGGACACGGCGGATCGGATGATGTTCGGGATATGAATGCACAGACAAAAAAAAAAAAACATATCATATCGAGATAATACGATTTCAACTCATTATGGCCAAGATTTGATATTTGACAATGCCACAGAATATACTGTAATACAAGAGATTTTTTCAGGAATAACCTCTGATTAAGAACTGACTAATGTTGTTTAGGGCTTGGGGTAGGCTTACTGTTATTTCTTATATGATGATGATAATAGGATTATTTTCAAAGTATCACATGTACAGTATACTGCCTTGTTTACACATTAATTTAGGAATTGGAATATTTATTTTAATGGACCAGTTGTGTCTTTCTATATATAAATATTCGGTTACTCTTTATTGGTTTGTAATTAGAATCAATAATCATTATTGGGTCAGCACATTTCTATTAAATATAACACAACCACAACACTGCACACAAACTGAACATTTATTCTGGTTGTAAAGATTTGTAATAAACTGCATATGTGGGTTGAGCGTAATTGAAACTGAATACATACGTAAACACAACAGTTTCAGACCGTCACTTTTCCTGTTTGTTTTTGCTGCAGTGGAAATGACCATGGCTCCATAAGGATATTATGATTTTTTTTTTTGTTTTGTTTTGTTTTGTTTTTTGTGGCCCCCGCATGAGATCATGCACTCGGGAACTAATGAAATTCTTGTGTAAGATTTGTACAGCGTCTGTAAGCAGCTACCTGTAATGTGGCCGCCGATATTGTATCAGCGTTTCTCAGTGTGGCTCAGGGATGGGGATGTGCACTTTTCCCAGCAGCGTTTGTCAATATTTACGGAAAGTTACGAGGGATTACTATTTCATACTAAATTATTTTGGACAATTTACATTTTCTGCAGCTAAACTAAAAATATAAAAAGTACAACTGACAAATTTGAGGTCGGTTTGCAGAGTTACGCAGAGAGTCGGCATGCAGGTATACAGAGTTATGATGAGAAAACAGTTCGACCAAAATGAATTTGACTTCTAAATCGAAATGTCCGCATACGTCATCTCTAAATCGGGAGTATTCCGAATGTTTCGAAAGCACAACGCACACGTGATTAGCAAGCACTATACTGAACAGTACTATCGATGGTTTGAGTTCGGCTTGGTCCTAAACCCCTCGGCAGGCTTGCATAAGTGCAGCTTTTTATTTGTTCATTTTGTTGTTCATTTATCATTTCAAAGTAAATTAAAGTAGCACTGCTTGATTACTTATCAGAGTTTTTTGAAATGAACTCGATGTTCTTGGTCGGCACTTTATATAGCGAGTATTGAGATTTTATTGGCTGGAATTCTCTTTAATTTAATACAAACTGTAATATTTTCAGTCGTTTATGACAAGAAAAAATATACAAATATAGTGTGTGTGTGTGTGTGTGTGTGTGTGTGTGTGTGTGTGTGTGTTGTTCTTTCATTTACCATGAAATGTTGAAAGCTAAATAAAAGACTAATCCTGAGTCTGATTTCACACCTCATTTTTAGACCGAAAACATCATAAAAATAGTCTAAACTGAACATATTCTTTTATGTAATGCATTTTAAAGCATAATTAAGAAATTATGAAAATAGCAAGATATATATATATATTACATGTTTAATATAATTGTGTATAATTATATATTATGTATAATTACATAGTATATTTAATGTGTAACAGGTAATTTGCTACCTAAGAAACAAAGGGTTCTTACAACCCACACGTGCATGTGTAATGTTACTCTGAGTTGCATATAAAACATTAATGGCAGCATGATTCTTTGGGAGCTGGTGATGAAATTATGGTGTAACCTTTATCAATGTACCAGCAAACCAGCGGTGTGCTCCTGCATATCACAGATCAGCTAGACTACTCTCAGCAATCCTACAATCTTATCAGAAATCA
>JAAIIK010000187.1:1324925-1335843 GCA_014706435.1 Silurus glanis
ATATATATATATATATATATATATAAATCTACAAAAGTATTTTTCTCAATAGTGAAGCAGTGGTAAGGCAGACACACTGAAACTTCACTCCACCCTTATAGAGATTGTATCTTTGTGTAGTCCGGTGTAAGCCACAGCAACACTTTTCTTCCTGATTTTATATACATTTTTCATAATCGAATTATCAAATATATTACAGAAAATTGCTAAAAGTGTCCAATTCTTTCAAAATCCTGTGTAAGCAACTGCAACATCGTTCTTCCTGATTTTGTACATTTTTAATAACTAAATTATCAAATCAAGTAAATTGCTAAAATATCCAATAATTTCCAAATCATTTATTTATTTTATTGCTCCTGAGAAAATTTTTTTTTTTTTGGCACTCTTTTAGACAATTGATTTGTAGACAAATAATTATTTGTGAAATAAAGTCTTTGCATAAATATGCTGCTTTTTGCACATGGGTGTGTCAGCGTTGTTTTGTTCAAAGAAATATATCAAGGTGCCATGTATAAACAAAAAAAGTGGGTTGAAAATATTCTTCTAAAAACAAAAAAATCCAACCTATTTTTCATTATAGTGTCTAAAATAATAGAAAGCCTTTTTTTCCAGACATATAATTTTTTTTATGTTAAATTTGAATAAAAAAAAAAAAAAAAACATTTGTGCAATACTTGCTCTAATGCTTTTAGAACACAGTAACTTATTTGTTTTTGTATACAGCTACAGAAATGAAAGAATACAAAATGAACAGTTTTCTAAAATGGTGTTCAAATAGGTTGTCTGTAGTGTTGGCTATTAAATTAGAGACTAAGTTCATTTCCTTTGCCTGTTTTCATTTTCACAGTATGGTGTCAATGAGCTGCATAATTTCTCCTCACTTTCACACACGCACACTCTCAAACATGCACACCCCTCAGAAGCCTACAATCAATATGTATCATTTCACAACAAATAAATGCAAGATATGAATATGGAGAAAAAAGATTTTATGACAGTTTCATACGAATGGATTATGCTGAAAGTATGATATTAGAGTAATGTAAACATTTTACCTTTTAATGTGGAAATTGGGGACTTTCCTTCCCAAGGCTCAGCAGAGACCTGCAGTAAGTGTGTCTCTGTAACAGTCACAGCTGAGTATACGACAGCAATCTTGTCTCGTTGTCACTATGTAAAATCAACAGCATAATAAAGCTTACTTTCACCCTGAACGTGAACATTAGTCAATAGACAGCATAAAAGGGGTCCAACTAGACAAGAGTGAGGTCAGTACTGACCTCTAGACCAAAAATGATGGGCCTGGACAAAGCTCTGTTTGATCATTCAGTTATTTATTGACAGTTTATCAAATTGTGAGCAATGTTTCTAAACTGTAGTTATAACTGCAGTATTTGAAGACAAACCTTACTGTTATATGATCTGGATCCAGTTTTGTTTCTATATATATATATATATATATATCTGTTTGTATAGTATATTTTTACTATTAATGACATATTGTCACTGTTCACTGTTATAACTGTTATATACTGTATGTAGCCAATTAGTTTTCAATTACTGTCTGTGCAATTGTATCTCTCTGTGATGCCCTGCACTGGAATAACCTTCACACACTGTATTCTCATGACCACTGTTTCCAGAACAGGCTCTAAAGTCACCACAACACTGACCTTGCTATAACTATAAACAAGATGCTGAAATCTAGTCTTTTCTAAAAAAGTTTATTTTATTTCTTTATCAATTTGTTTGCTAATAAATTAACTGGGTTACTCCTTATAACTGACACAAACTTGATTCATAAGGAACACAGCTCCCAAAATACAGCGTGGCCTACAAACATGGCCACCGAGGACTATAACTCAGCCATCACAAACACTTTCATGTTCATGTTCACTTGAGTATACACACTTTGATCAGTCACACACAATATAAGCACTTTCACTACACGTAGGTTTCATGGATTTGCAGATTGCATAGTTATTGTTATCCTGCTTTATGGCCTGGTTTATGACTGAAATGATCAGTTTTTTTTGTTTTTCCTTTTAAATAAGGAAAACTTTATTTTGATTTAAGCTCAGCATCCACACCTGCAGTTCACCTATTCTCATGAAATGCAAACACCACTAATATAATTGCAGTGGAGAGCTACTTTCATTGGCGTGAGTAAATTCGGGAGCACCACTACCTAGAACTACTTGCCAAGAGCACCAAGAAATTTCCATTTCATGGGGAAACAACCACCTATGAGCCCAGCAACTGAGAATGGCTCTCCACACAGGAGGTTTAAGAAATCTGGCAGTTCAGCGATGTCACCTATAAGCTGGAACTGCCATGTCACAGGAGTATAGCTGTTTCATTTCATGATAAACCATGTTCCCAATCCCCCTACCCTCACAGAATATCTTGACACGAAAAACCTGCATACATCAATAAGGAGTTCTTAGACTCACCACACAGGCAAGATAAACTGTACTACCTCATAGACTGGCAAGTCTACAGACCTCAGTAGAAATGCGGGGGTCCCATCCATAATGTACCCTTCTGCGCTTCAGTGCTCGCCACCTAAATTTCCCAGTGGGGAAGCCAATGGGAAAGTTAGCTCCCAGAGTTAGAACTTGGGGGTGGTTTTTTTTGTCTTGTTTTTGCCGAAATCAACAGACTACAGCTTCCAAAATACAGCACGGCCTACAGACATGCTCACCAAGTACTTAACATTTACATTTACATTTGCAGCATTTAGCAGACGCCCTTGTCCAGAGCGACGTACAAAAGTGCTTTGGTACGTTAGATTACAAACTTGATATAAATCAGACTAGGCCCTTAAAAGCAAATTAATTAAATAGTACAGAGTGCAGCATATAAAGAGATTTGACTTTTATAAAAAAAAAAATAAAAATAAAATAGTGGTTTGTTGTGTAAAAGATGCACTAGAAGTAAAATTCGTTCTCTAATAAAGGAGCAGGTTTTAAAAAATGTTTGTGAATAAAACTACTTTCTCTCTTAGGATGGAAGTTTTACATTTACATATACATTTTATTTGCTCTTAATATAAAAGCTACCTCTCTGTGTCTAAAAGCCTGTGTAGTATTTTGGGAAAACAATATTAGAAAGAAGAGTGAGTTTATGCTTTTTTTTATATTCATTTAAGAACGTGGTGTATTTCAGTTTGTCTGGAAGAGAAAATGATCTAAGTGCCTTTGTACTAATTTCCACCTTGGAAAAATCAATCATATTCAGTCTTATTCAATTTCTGAGTCAGAAATGAGCTTCTAGCAAAGACAACAAAGTCGTTAGTGTTGAATTGTGAAAAACTATAAGTGTCAGAAAACCCTCTGCCATCTACCCAGACCTAGAGGAGTTCTCACCACCAAGTATGAGACTGAGAATGAGATGAGATTTCAAAAGTAGTCATATTTTGTAAGTGCAATTATGATTTACATTTAATCAGTCAGCATGCCTGATATAGCTAACACTGGCCATTGTGTTACTTTCATATCGCAGTTTACCAAAAGCATATAGCTCTAAATTGTGATGCTTATGAGGATCTCAGCCTGCAGCTCCGGTATGGCTCATAGCTCATGGAACCTTAACCTTATCTAGCTAGCCTATAACTTGGACTTTTGAACCTATTATATTTAGCTTGATCATGCGAACATACATTATACAACTACATAATACAGCATCTATCTTAAAAAAAAAAAATACACACTTTTCTGTGTTAGTTTTGAAAACTTTGTCTCACTCTGCCTTATTACACCATTGCATCAACCAGGAGTTCTCAGGCCCTTCTACATTTCACTATGTGCCAAGATTGCCTTTATTATGTTATGTCAGTAGTTATCTTCTAGTTAATTAACGATAATTATAAAATAATATATGGGTTAAATAACTAATTAATATTTACTTATGCAGCTCTACATGGAATTATCTACTTGCTTATGAATTTGTCTCTGAACACTTTTTTTTTTATTTTACCTGAAAATCTACTTTTAAAGGAAATACAACTTGACAATCCTTGATGATGTATCCCACATTTCCATTGGGATCCTGCCAGATTCCAGAGGGTACTCAGGAATTTTTTATTTTATTTTATTTTATTTTTTTCAAATTATTCATTGGTCCTGAGTTCAAACCATGCATACAAATAAAACAAAATGAAACCAAGTAAATGTAATGGTGTCCTTCAGTGTGACACATTTTAATTCAAAATACTTAAAAAATTCTATTGCACTTTTTTTTTTGACATTTTTCTATTATTGCAGATGTCCAGGGATTGTTTATATTTTAAGATGTCAACTCAACATTAAATTCATAAACATTTTTGAACTAAGATTTTATGAGACAACCTAATCAATTATTTGTAGTTAAAATACTCAAGTCTGCGGCCGTGACATGAGTCTATACAAAGTCTTATTAAAACTTGTGAATTACCATAGTTGAAGAAATTATGATGCAATTGTTTCACCTTTTTTCCCAAGCCAAAGTTAACCTATTATGGTTTACAGTAAGTAAAATGGAGTTTGCCCAAAGTAGTAGAATTGACAACCTCCACACCTCCTGGAGTGAATTTAAAACAATGTTAATGAGCACCCCGAAAAAAAGGCACTCTAGGCAACCTGTATGTTACTCTGGCATTTATTCAAACTCAAATCTGCTCTGAAGCAAAGGGTAATGAGGTGATTGTACGCTTCAAGCAAACTTAAAGTAAGTTGTGTTGCCCAAAAACATATATACCAAGGTGAACAGGAAGCTTAAAATGTACTTTCGTCAGCACAATTTTCCAAATTCAACCCATTATACTAGTTAATAATGTTAAAATAGTGAACTACCCATACAACTTCGACATCAGTTGTTACCTTTTTTTCTAATAACAACTAATCAGCTAACAAACAAATTTGTCATTGTGTTAAATTTGGCAAGACATGTTGTGCAGTACAAGGATGCTTCAGGATACAGGTGTTTGTTATATTGATATGAGGTTATTATGACTATGTAAATTAAAAATCTTATTCAATTTAAATGAGTTTTAAATGATTTGTATAGTGCTTTTAACAATGAACATTGTCTTAAAGCAGCTTTTCAGAGATCAAGAGTTATAAAGTTATTTAAAGGAGTTGATTTAGTGTCCATAATAGTTTAGATTTGAAATTTATCGCTTTGCCTGACTGGCAAAAAAAAAAAAAACTCCCTGAGATGGCATGAGGAAGAAACCTTGAAAGGAACCAGACTGAAAGCATCCTGGCACAGAATGATTATTCATTACAGTTCCATCTTTGTTGAGGCGTGCTGTTCGGCGATAGGTGCTTAAATGCAGAAATGTTCATGCAACCTGTGGTCCTGAGCCATTGTAGTAAACCGTTGATATAAATTACAGTCTAAATCCATCATCAAAGTTCTTGAGTTTCTCACTAACTTCATGGATCTTTAGGCTGTTGTTGTGGAACCATCCCCAGCTGCACAGAGTGGACTTCAATTGAAGACAACTCCATCCAACGGTAGGGGGTGTCAGGATGAATCGGACAGATCCGAAGAGAAGAATGAGATAGGAACTTCGCTCAGTGGTACCTCAGGAGCATGTTTAACTCGACATAGAAAACAAAAAAAAAGAGAGGAGAGGGCGAGTGCGAGAGAAGGAGAGAAGCGTGGTGACAGGGAAAGAGAAATAGAAATTGTTAAAAAATCTTCTGTTTCATGAATGTTTAAAGACACTGTAGAGCGTGATCAGTGTGCAGGTAGGGACTCCAGCAAGACCAGAAGAGCCAAGTATATGAAATAATTAAATCTTTACAAGAAAAATATCACAAATGTACACTATGTACAAGCTGCTGCAGAATTCAAACTTTGTTATGAGTTAATATATTAGGAACACAATAATAAATATTGGTTAGGACCTCACTTTGCTGGCACTACAGTATCAGTTCTTCATTACATGGGCTTTACAGGATGTTGAAAGCTTTTCTTTGAGATTGTGGTCCGTATTGACATGATTGCATCATATAATTGTTGCAGATTTGTCAGATGCACAATCCTGCTGTGAATCTCTGGTTCCACCATACCCCGAAGATGCTATATTGAATTCATGTCTGCTTATACAGAGATCCGTTTCCATGGCCATAGAAACAGTTTGAAACACTTTGTGATGCATTATCATATTGAAAGTTGGCATTGGTTGAAATGTGGTGTCAGCAACAATACTCAGATAGGGTAAGACATTCAAACAATGATCACATGGTGTTAAAGGGGCCAAGTACAGTATATACCAATATACCATACCAGCCTGTACTATTGAAAGAAGGGAAGTTAAGCGCATGCATTCATTCTGTTGATGCCAAAGTTGGCCCTACTATCAGTGAATTGCAGCATAAATCTAAATTTGCCAGACCAGACATTTGTTGAGCCTGTGCTTACAATAGCATCATATTCCTGTACTTGGGTGACAGGAGTAGAACTCAATGTGATCTCCTGCTGTAGCTTCCCCTCCTCAGGCTTTAATATGTTTAGTGTTCTTGGATACTTTTCTGCTCATTATTGTTACAAAGAGTAGTTATCTGATTTGTTGTAACTTTCTTGTCAGCTCCTGTAGTCTGGCCATTCTCTTCTGAACTCTCTCATCAACATGGTGTTCTCACCTGCAGAATTGGAACTTTTGGAAGGTTTTTGTTTTTCTCCAATTCGATTGAAACTCTAAAGATTTCCAAATCAACACTTATTAAAATAATAAAACCTGCCAATTTGGCACCAATATCTCTACAAGAGTCAAATGTTCCTGAACAATGGTAAAAGTCCTTGGATTTGGAGTCTAGGCAATAACCTGAAAACCACTTGCAACTTAAGGCTATCATGTACCTTGTGCTAAAGAGACTCCTAACTTTAGAAATATTGCCTGAATTTTCAGATTGTTTGGCAATTCTGTCAGCCAAACCTGCTGACTCAGGCAACTAGGTTAAGGATGCTTAATATGTCTAGCCAAAATGTGCAGCTGCTCATCTAGAACCTTCCTAAGGTGTTTCAACCACCATAAGAGCGTTTATATACTCAGTATTTGGGCAGTGTACATTCGAAATAATGCTTTGTCTGGATGAAGCCGCAAGTAAAACAATGCAAGCATCAATGGGAGGCATAAGTCCAGCCTGCTCATCATCTATTGTATTGGCAGAACATGTGCCATGGATCACAAGTGTGGGTGAAGTGGAGCCTGCCAAGACTCATAAGGAGGACAATTCTCAGACATCAAGTATCTGATTTGCACTGTCTCAGCTCCTGGATCACTGATTTATGTGAGCCATGACTGTGAGCCAAGACATTAATTCATCTAGAGAGCAACTCAGGCTGTTTTCAGAGCTTCTCGTGGCACTCAGTGCTCGTCACCAGTCTTGACTGTTTCCGAACAACAGGTTGTTTGCATCGAGGAGTCTGGGCCAGATTTAAATCTGCCAGCTGAGCATATGTGTTGGCACTGGCATTTTTTCACTGTAAATTCAAAAGATGACATCCTTAAGAGGGTCAGTGTCAAGGAGTGGGCACAATTTCGTTGGCCATCATTTTTCACAGATTTAGGAATAGTCTGCTTGAGCTAAATCCTCTAGCATAGTTAGCAGTGACTGCTTACTGAGTGCAATATAGGCGATGGTACAATCCAAATACTGATTAAAAAAAAGTGACTGACAGTCCAAAAAAAAAAAAAGTTGTGAGGGAATCCAAGCTAGAAATGGAATGGTGTGGTATAGAATGAGAAACCACTGTATGATGCTTAAGGGCTTATGTTAGTCACAAGCTTCATTTGCCAGTTTAGTAACAGGACTCACTAAAATTTTGAACACTTTTAGGGAGAGAAAAAAAAAAAAGAAAAAGTAAAAGATAGAGAGCAGCAGAGATGAGCTCACTCATCTCTGAGAGTAACTTGTGTGAGCTGAAGTGGACATCAGAACTACAAACAACAGTGAGAGCTAAGTGCACTCTAAGAGTAGCAGAGAACACAGGGGGAAAAAATGACTCAAGGCTAATAAACACTACAGTGCTTAGTAGGGAAATGTAGGATCAGAGAGGGTTTAGCATGATGCACAATATTTCAGAAACACAACAGCTGATATGTCGTCTGTGTGTCAAAGACAGGAACAAGTTTTTTACATGCAAATGTAATTTATTTTAAGGTTATTAAATATCCATAAATGTTTGTATTGGAAACACTGTTGCAACTGACCACACACTATACACTATTTTGAAATCTTCGATGCTAGCTAACCAGCTTAGCATTATCAACTAACATTCATGTTAAAGGTCAAGTACACAGTAATTCAACTAATTATTCCGACTTCGTTTCCATAGAAAAAATTTATTTTCAAATATTGATCAAATGAATACAAAACTTTATTTATTAAAATGGAATTTATGGTAATGAATACATTCTGCAGATTTGAAGTTCTTGTGTTTTAACAGGCAGGCTATCCTCAATATACCAAATCGGAAACTACAGTATCTTTGCATATTGAGTTTAATTCCTGAGATTTATACTAATGTAAAATGACATTGTCAGGAATAGAATACATTTTTTTTTAACACAAATCTACATTTTTTCTTTTTTATACAGTATTTCCACCCTCTTTCGATCCAGATGAGACATAATTGAAAATCAATTAAATTCACATGAATTTGTAGTGTTTTGAAACAATAGAAGTTGTCACAAAGCTCTGAATTTTGGATGTAGATTTAGATTCCTAATGAGCAAGCCAGAGGCAACAGTAGCGAAAAAAAGAAAAGAAAAAAAAAAGAAAACCTCTCTGAGATACGGTGTACAGATACAACATGAGGAAGAAATCTGGAGAGGAACCAGCATGATGGTCTAATCGGGCAAAATTATTATACATTATAGCAAAGGAGGATGCAGTGAGGAAACAAACTATTTCAAGGCGCAATGCTGAACATTCACAGTGAGATGTCTTCATCGAACAGAAAAGGGAAGGTGGTATGGAAGTGAAGAAAAAAAATGTCATTGACAACAACAACAACAACAACAACAACAAAAAAACAAATGCAAGAATGAAATGCATCAGTGCACTGAATGTTAATTTTATGTTCGTTTATGGTGATTAGTTTCTTTATGCTATCAGAAGGTTTAACATTAACAGCCATTGGGGCAAAGGTTCATTTTCCGTGTATTAAAGTTTGCATCATTAAAAAATGCATTGCATCATAAAAAAAAAATATATAGTATGATAATGTCACCCAGGAATGCTTTGTGTGGTTACTGATACTATTTTTTAATTACATCCCTCTCTTTTTTCTCTTTCTTTAAGAAATAGAAGTTATACTCATATAATTTTTTTCACTGGCTATTTTGTGGAGCAATGGAATTGGACTTTGGTGCCTGTTGAAATAGTGATTAGTGATTATAAAACATTTATTATGGTGCTGTTCAATTTGGAATAAGAAGATGGCCTAAAGGGAACATAATGATATAGATCCTTAATTTGATGCTTCATTTTTATACAGTGAAGAATTGTACATGATAATATAATCAAGAATCTTTACAGTGTACTGCATTAGAGATGGTGATGTCTTGAGTGTGTGACCTAACTCCACATTCTCCGACGGTGCATCATTAATATTCTAAGAATTAAAGATTCTTCAACTTTTCTTCTTGCAGGGTCAGAGAAGGTGGGTTATGACCACGGAAGAGAAAAACAGTCTACAGTATATGACAACCCTCAGAAGCTCATGCATTGGCCTTTTTTTTTTTTTTTTTGTGTTACCTTTCAGGATGTGTGAACTTTCTTACACCGATGCTGCGGGTGAGGATGTCTGCAGGCTGTGGAACGGCAGAAGTAAAAAAAGATCTCTCATTTATTCCACTGATTTGGGGGACTAAACAAGTTATAGAGCATTTAATACTGACGATTAAATAGATTTTAAATTTCACCTGCATTTTAGGGAGAACAATTGCAGTTTATTTTTACGACCTGTTGGAAAATACTGATATAGGATTCAGATAAAGCAATTCAGATTCTCTAGTATGTGAATGTATGTGCATGGTATCTTTGAAAGTATGTGCAATTTTGTTTAGCTATTCATTTGGGGAATTGAAATAATTGAATTCATAATTATTATGATTATTGTTATTGATTACTGTTACTATACAGTGTGTTTAATTCGGTTTAAGTCAGGATCATATGAGAATTGTGGTTTATTTGCAGAGCTTTCACATTATGCTTTATTTTTATTTCTTTTCCTATAAGTATGATTATTTGTATTTCTTCTTCTTTATAAATGGCTCAGATACATCATGGTCTGGAAAGAGAGACCATCATTTTAAAAAAATACACATTAACTCTGGATTTTAAATTATATTATATTATATTAAATTAAATTATATTATATTATATTATATTATATTATATTATATTATATTATATTATATTATATTATAATGCCTTCAATGGTTTAAAAAACTGCATCAAAACCAAGACTATGTTTTGGTTCATTTAAATTCATATTTTCCAAAAATGTATATTATAAGTATATACGTAAATGCCCTTTTTATAATAATAACAGTCAGTGTGGCCACTATTATGATATATGAAAAAGAGTGAATTTTTCTCTTTAGTTTTTCTTTCCCTCCTCGCTGCAATAAATTTTGAATGATTCATTGCTTTGTTGTCCATACATCATCCTAAATTTGATTTCAGCATTTTAGCGCAAAAGGCTATTGCAGCATACAAAGAACATAACAAAGCTTATTTATCACACTAAAAACAAACACATGATTTTTCCAACTACACTTCTAGAATACAAGACTAGACTATGGACTATCCATATAAAAGTCACATGTGGGTTATAGGAAAGGCTACTGACTGAAATAAGTTGGCACTTTTTGTGTGTGTGTGTGTGTGTGTGTGTGTGTGTGTGTGTGTGTGTGTGT
>JAAIIK010000187.1:1341183-1358511 GCA_014706435.1 Silurus glanis
GATAGATAGATAGATAGATAGATAGATAGATAGATAGATAGATAGATCTCCTTGAAGTGCTTCTCGGTCATGTTTTGGGTCAGATCAGCTTTCAGGGTGATTTTTGGGAGGAGTTTTAAAGTTGATAAGTTTTGCACTCCCTCCACCCCAGCCATAAAGCGCGCGCGCGCGCGCGCGCACACACACACACACACACACACACACACACACACTGTACATGCTTAATGTCCTGCATGTGTCCGTCGTTTTAGCACATTACAGCGTGTCTGGGAGAGTCTGAGGCGTTTAGACAGCATGCGCTGTGCCTTGAGCTCTGACAGCCTCCTCCCCCTCAGGCTACACTTCCTGAGACGGATTGTCACATCCGAGAATGAAAGTATATTTCCCCCAAACAAAAACAAGTTTTTTTTTTTTTTCTTTTTCGAGGATGATTTTCACTTCCCAAACAATATACTATAGGAGCGAAACTTCTCAACACGGAAGCGTAGGTTATGGACAAGAGTGGCAACAGAGTTTGAACACAAGGCAAAACTCCAGCAGATCTGATGCAACACTCCTGCAACCGGCTCCCGCTCCAAACTGTACAGCTCCAGTGTCCTTCCTCTGCGCCTCTCATTAACTAGTCCTCTCTGTCTCTCCGCCTTTAAACGGACTCTCATTCATTTGATCAGCTTTTATAGCTCCATCCTTCTTAACAAAACCAGTCCAACTTTCAATCCTTCGGAAGAACTATACATGAATAGTTATAATAATGATAGAAATTGATCGAAATATCTCTATCAGGTTATAACTCATTATAATAAAGGGTTTATAGCGGGTTATTATAGCAACTCGGCTCCCGGTCATTATAGTTCAGAGCGGCGCGGATTGATATGAGTGGGTGTGATCAGGCTGGATTGTATAGGCGTAGTGCTCCCTGGTGCCCAAAAGTTTTTTAGAAAGCTTTTTGAAATCCTTCTCCAGATCCTCTTCAACATCAAATCTTTTTCAACGACAGCAGAAGAGATGCTTTATTAATTTCGAGATGCTTTTTTCCCCCTCCTTGTGCTGGAGTTTTAACCGCGTGGACAACATCATTTCAGCCCACATCAACATGGAGTAAGTGTTCACTTTGTTTTTTTTTTTTTTTTTCTCATCCTAGACTGTTATTACAGAAAACGCCCGAGGTGTAAACACTTTGCGTTTACTTGTTTTTTTTTTTACATAGAGAGATCAACAAAAATAAACTTTGTTGTGATCATGTTTTGCTCTATAGAACAGCATACAAACCATTTGGGTAAATCCCTTTCTATAAGGCTTTGTGTTTTAGAGGATCATCATCTCACAGAAAAAAATCACTACTTCTTTATTTGTGTATGCAAATGTTAGATTTTGTATTTTTTTCTGGTTGTTTATTAGTATTTCATTATTTTCCTTTACTAAACAGCTGTTCTGCTCTGTCCTGGTTTATGTCATTAATTACTCTCCTGACAGCTAGTGGTCCAGAAACCACGTGACTTCTTCTCTTCTCTCTTGGCACTTATGATTTTGTTCAATCGGTTGAGACTCCTAAATCTATAACTATAATAAAAAAAAATGATTTGTTAGGGATAATCCAAGTCTTGCATTTTGTGTTACATTGATTGGGTATGGGTATAAAAAAAAAAATCTAGACTGAAACCTGTTATAATATTCATCCTTAAATAAATCAACTCTTCCCAAACGTTTTCAAAGTGAATCATGTGCAAATACAAATAAGGATGAAAAAAATTTTAAGGGGAAAATTATTTGAAAAGAATACAAAAAAAAAAAACCCTGCATAATAATGCAATACATGTAACACATGTAATAGAGTCACGATTAACCCCCACATAACTGGTGTGGTTTTTTTTTTCTCTCCTGGTGTCTTTTATAGGTATCAGTTCTCCTTGCCATTGCGCTGTGTGAAGCAATCCTTGAATTCTGACACGTTCGAGTACACAGTCGAGTACTTCAATCAAATCGGAGAACATTGTGGCAGCATAGACCCTGTTCTGCAAAATTCCCCTCATTTGCAAAGCCGACCTCCGAATTCTCTCTTTCCCACTGGCTAATGACAGCCAATCCCAGAAAAGAGGGGAGGAGTCTACACAGACTTACGGACGTACATTGGTAAGCAGAGAATGATATTTTATTTTACCTGATAGTCGGTGGACACCGCACTGCAGTATATGTGTTAATGGCGTACCGTAAGTAAAGCTAATGACTTTATTTCGTGTTGTGTTTCTTTTGTTATGCTTTGCTGGTGAATGTGTGTGTGTGTGTGTGTGTGTGTGTTATGTTTATTGGAGCTACAGTTTGAAATTCATAATTACATGCCGACCTGATAGAATTGGGTGCGTAGGTATGTTTAGTAGCAGTAAGTCGGAGTGACTTTCTAAATTGATCTTACATTTTGTATTTTTCGGAATCTTTTATCCGAGTTTATAGTTTACCGTTATGTAACGTTTGCATTCTAATTTTCAGATTGGATGACAGAACATTTCGACACCTACCCCCTTTCAGCATCAACTGAATCGTCTCCTGGCTCATCGATTCCACCATCCCCCTTGGAACATGATGTCCAGGTGCCCTCGGATTTGGAGGTCATGACCTCCCTCCTGAAAGAAGAACTTGCCCAACTCGAGGATTATTACCTATTTGAATCAACGCCCATGAAAGCAGACAAATGGCAAAAATGTGATAAAGGCTACCAAGCAATGTCTGCCCCATCATACTACCAGTTACCTTGCACTTCATACAATGTGAACCAGTCCGAATCAAACCCCAGGCTTGTGACCCTAGCAACAGGTGAGCTTGACCTAAGAGGGTTTTGTGGCAGCTCTGTTGGAAGATCTAAAACAGCCAGACCTGCTCCTTACAGCTACGTTCGGACCCACTCCACTAGCCAAAGGATAGCGTCAAATGGTTGCAAAGACGTGGAAGTTTTTGAGAAAGAGACTTGGACTTTCAAAGGGACTCATTCAGGGTACGCAGAGATGGCTTTAGACCAGTGTGCTGTTGACAAGATTTTTGGGAGGAACCATATCGGTACAAAAAAGGTTAGAGAATGTGCCATATTGCTAAAGGAAGAAGAAAAGAGATGTCTCGCTGAAGACGTCTTTTACAGAACAGAGATGGTGAAAAGTTTCGATGCAGGTGCACCCTTGGACCCCCACCACAGGAGAGAAGGTCAAGCTCCTGCAATGAAGATGCTCGGACATGGTCACGAATCTGTCGCGATGCCCGTACTGCATTGTAGTGAAAACGGAAGTAGTCCTGCCTTTAAACACCCAGAAGTAGCTGAGTGTTACTTCAGTCAGATTACTGCCAATTTAGAACCGTATCATGGCTTCATGAATGAGGTGGATCAGCCGGTCCGGTCCGGGGCTGTCGAGTCTATGAATAGCGGTTACTCAAGCCATGAATGCCTTGTAGATCAAAGCTTTGAATGTCTGTCCGGAGACAGTGTTGGATCTTCGTTGGAGTTCCCTGCACAGAAACCAATGCAACGGCTGAGAGAAAACCTGTGTGTGTTCAAGCCAGAGGTCAAAGTAAGTTGCCTGGAAAGAAGCCATGGAGAGCGCAAGCAGAAGAAAAGAGACCAGAACAAGACAGCTGCTTACAGGTATTGTGGCAACGTGCTTTACCACATTAGCAGAATGGAATAACGCATATGTTATCAACTGAAGTGTCAAAACATTGTAGCTCTTAGATGAGTTGATTGTGCCATACAATAAGTAGATATTGATTTCAAGAACTTTTTTTTTTTTTTTTTTTTTTAGTGAGAAAAATTGCTAGATTTTTTTTTTTTTTCTTTAGAAAGTGCTGATAGTTTTCATTCTGCGAGGTCTAGTTTGTCTCCTCACGCAGACAACAATAGCTCAGTAACGCTGATCTGATTTGAACATATTAACACCAGGTATCGACAGCGGAAGAGGGCGGAGCAGGACTGCTTGGAGGAAGAGCTTCATGGATTGGAAGGGAAAAACAGGGAGCTGCGAGACAAAGCCGAATCTGTAGAGAGAGAGATCCAGTATGTCAAAGACCTCCTGATTGAAGTGTATAAGGCTCGGAGTCAGCGCCTCAAAGAGGATTCCAGTGCCTAAATCTGTTCTAAGCACCAGCATCAGAAAGATCAGCTTTTTTTTTTTTTTTTTCTCGGCAAGGACCCTTTTAAAACAAGCTCTGGTAGTAAGGTTTTTTTTGACGTTCAACCTAAATGATAAGACTCAAAAAATTACATAATGAACACTGTGATAATAGCCTTAGGCTGACCAGTATTCTTAGTATTCTAACGAGAGCTAAATATATTATGCATTTTAACGATTCGGTTTGACTTTTTTTGCTTCTTTCTTTTATTGTTTTTTTTTATTTTTTTTTATTTTTTTTTTTTTTTTATTTTTTTTTTTTAATTGCAATCCTCTGTGCATATTAAATCATTTATACCAAAAAAGAGAAAAAGAGAAACCAACAGCTAAACATATGCTAGCTCAGATGTTTGTTTGTTGTGTGGGGCATGATGGTATAGCTAGGATTTGTAAGAATGTGATTGCGAATAATTACTGCTATTATTTGATTTGCGCTGTAACTATAGAGCCCTGTAATGTTAAGTGTGTATCATTTTCGATTTTATCAACGGGGGGGGGGGGGGGGGTTTTTCATATTTTATTTCGCTTGTACGTCTTTTTTTCTAACGATACAGGACAGTTTTGAGAGTTTTTTTTTTTATTTATTTTTTTTTTATCACATTTAAAACAGTGTACATTATCAGCCAATGTACTGTGGTTTGAAGCACACTAGTAAGCTTTTAGATTTCTTGGTAACTTCACTGGCTCAGGTACTGAATGCATGTCAGAAATATCGAAAAAGCATGTTAGGTTACGATTTACTGCATGACTCATTATATGACTGCATTGTACATTATGACAGCAAAGTAGACTTTGTTTCTTCCATCAGACCTTTTATTGCCATTTTCTTGATTAAAGGCTGCCATATTATTTGCTCGATTCGTAAGGCATGGAACTGCATTAATCCGTATGAGAGGCCGTTTGCTTTCTTGTGCAGGTTCGCGGCAAACAATCACTGTCGTTTACTAAAGAGCTTAAAGACTATAGGCCTAATGTAATTTATATTTCTAAGATATATCCAGGTGCATATTAGGTCTGTTATGAAAAGTTCACTCATCTCAAACAGCAGATGTGGGAACCAAAATGATGGCATTTCTGTATACCGGTATTAAAATTAATTGTTTAATGTTGACAAATGCTCAGAATCTTTGTGCTTTTGAGTCTGGCTGGATTTCTTTTTGACGTTTCTGTGGCATTTGGTTAAAAAAAAAATTCTACTAGAAACTCACTTCACTGCTTTGGATTATATTGTGTTAATCACATGTATTTACTTGTGGATTTTTTTTTTATTTATGTCCTACTATTTTTAAAAGAGACAGCTAATATAAATTAAAATCAATGAAACACCTAAAATCCATAAATCTGTTTTATTTATGATATTTTATCTGTAATGTTTTTTTTTTCTATTGGTATTATTTTGTACAACACTGACTCAGGCTCAAAACAGTGAATCTAGTGGTCATAATAACATGTAATTATTACTATTATTATTATTATTATTAATATTGCTAGGAAATGCACAAAGCAGTGCGTAAAATAGGAGATCTCAGAAAGAAAAATCACGGAACCCAAAAGCAATCATTTTACAGATCCTTGGCAGAGGAAATACAAAAAAAAAAAAAGTAACTTAATTTACATACAAGGTTTTAGTTCTTAATTTATTAATATTTTTTTTTTTTTTTTTTATGTGAAGCTATAGAGGTATTTTGGACCACACCTTTAGGTCTGCCAGCCAATAAACCTTCTTTTCTAGATTGTCCAAGTGTATGAATAAAATAATAATATTTATAAAAATAAAAAAAAACCTATATATAATATGAACATAAATTCTTCCATATAAGTTTATTTTTTTTTTCCAACAATTTAAATATTTTCCATATAAGAAGGTAAACATTATACAAAATATATTTTAACAATAGTAATATTCTATTATATCTTATAACATTCATAATATAAAAAAAATATTCTACAATATTCAAAAATTTTGTTCAAAATATACAATGCTTAAAAAGGTCAAAAAGTCTATTCATAAAAAGAACTGGTGCATTGGGAACAATAAGTTAGAGAAACAGAAATCAGAAAAATGACTAATGACAAGTGATAAGGATTTTGGAGGGGATTTATAATTTATTTATGACTAAAAACAGCCTTAAATTAGCTGTCAATAAATGTGGACCATGTCTAAACAGGTTTAAATTAAATACAATTTACAACAAATGAAATACAATACAATTATTGTCTATTTAACACAGATTTGAAGCCTGAAATGGTCAGTGCTGTAAATGAGCAACATCAGACCCACTCACGATATATAATAATACAGTCATAATAATTTAAACAGCTTATTTAGAAAAATGGGATGACAAGGCCTCATTATAGTTTTGGTTCATTTACTCTGTACCATCTTCTGACTTTTATTTACGATTAGTTGCAGTTCTTAATTTATCCGCTAGAGGATGCCCTTCGTACAAGGCGCTGTCTCGATAGAGTGCAGGTCAAAATATAGCAGTCTGCCCTGGTCACATACATATTTTGTTATACATTTTTATTAAATTATTAATTATTACAGATTTTGTTTATATAAGGTGGGTTATTATGTATAGATTAGACTATTACACTCACATCTTGGTGGAAAAGGCAGAGAGTAAAGATGTCCATTTTGGTGACTGGTGATTTTGACTTCAGTGACATTCGAACTACTTTTATTCACATCAGTAAATTTAATTTCAATAATAGGATATAGGGAGTTTTTTTTCATCCAGATGGATTATCATATATTTTGGTTTTTAATGTTTAAAATAGGCACATATTTTCAGGGGAAACTGCTGGCATCAGCAACAAACTGTAATTATTATTATTATTATTATTATTATTTATTTTATCAGCAACAGTGATTAAAAATCTTTTTTTTTACATTTAGAATTCCCACTTGACAAATGAAATGAGGATCAAAGTAAGGAGACATGACTTACAATCAACACCAATATCTAATTCTATATAAACACAGTTTACTAAGCAAAAATGTTTCAAAACAAATGAAAGGCCTAATTATAATTTATTTTTCCTGTCTAACTCGACATCTTGCAAACCAAATGATGTGCGGCAATTTGGGGCATAATAATTTGGGACATCTTCGAAATAATTATGCCTAGACTTTATCATTTTCAAATATGCACTATGAATATGTATATTCTATTACATATACCTAATTCACTGTAATACCATAATAAAAAATTGCCATGCATATATAATTTGTATACCTACTTCCTGTTTAATGCTAAAGACACCCACTTTTGTGGCATCAAATTAATTGTGGCATATGTGATTTTTTGTCTAACAAGAAATTACTACTGTAGGCTTATAAATTATAGTATATATAAATATAAAAGTCTGGACTTTAGCAGGGTTAAAAAAAAAAATAAATGTTGATAAGTTAAAGTGTGCAAATATACTTTACATCCCATAATATATCTGCAATCACCCTAGTAAGGGGAAATGTAATATTTAAAAAAATATATAAACATTCTTTAGTATTATTAATAGTATTAACATTAAAATTACCTTAATAACTCATGTAGGTGCTAAAATTGTGTCAAAAAAAATCGAAAGTAAATGAACAGAATAAAAAATATATATATAAAAAAAAAAAAAGAAAATCTATATTTGGAGTGATTACTATTTACCTGCTAAACAACATTAATTCTTGTAGGTACACGTACACACATTTCTTAAAAGAAAAATCAGCAGGTAGGTTGTTCCAAACATCTTGGAGAACTAACCACAGAACCACAGCCTCAAATCCATCTGTCTCTTCATGTAATCCCAGACCGTCTGGATGATGTTGAGATGAAGGCTCTGTGGGGGCTAAACCATCCTCCTTGTTCTTCTCTATGCTGAAGATAGTTTTTAATGACATTGGCTGTATGTTCTGGTTCATTGTCCGCCTGCAGAATAAATTTGGGGCCAATCAGACGCCATCCTGATGGTATTGCATGAAGGAGACGTATCTGCTTGTATTTCTCGGTATTGAGGACACCATTAATCTTGACCAACTCACCAACTCGATTTGCAGAAATGCAGCCATGAACATGTATGGGACGTCCATCATGCTTTACTATTAGCTAAAAAAACTCATTATTGAACCACTCTCCAGCTCTTAGGCCTCCTGCTACAGCCAATTATTTCACATCAGTCCAAAGCTGCCATTTCCTGCACCCCAGTTCCTAAGTTTTTGTGCATGGAGTCATTTTGTTCTTCTCCAAATAGCTTGACCAGCACATCTTGAAACTCCAGTCTGATTTGAAATCTTGCCTCGGAGAGACCTTGCTGATGCTGTACATCTAAATTGTGTCTTGTTGCTGTGCTCAGTGTTGCCATGGTTTGTGAACTGTGACATGAATCTGTCTCCCACACAGCTGTGTCTGTTTCACTTAATGATTGTGTTTCAACTTGAATTGATGATCATTAGCATGGTATAATTAGTTTAGTATAATCATACATCTGACACTGATCCGACAAAATCCCTGACGTTGTGCAAGTATACAGTGGGCAAGGGTAAGAATTAAAAGGACAAAGGTAGTCACACTAAATCTAGATTTTTTTGAATTTTACAGTATTTCTTCAAGATTGGTATGTGCTTTAAGAGCATCACATCCCACATTTAGTCCCAATTTGCTGTTATAATTCCTACCACTCTTCTGGGAAGATGTTCCACCAGATTGCTTATGAAGATTTTTTTTTGTATATTCAGACAAAAGAGGGTTAATAAAGACATGTACTGATGAGTCCTGGGGTGCAATCAGCATAAAAAATTCATCCAAAAGGTGTTGAATAGGGTTGAGATCAGAGCTGTATAGCAGGAGGTCTTCCACTCTAACCCATGATAAGCACATCTTTATGGAGTTGGCTTTGTGCACAGGGGCATTGTCATGCTGGAACAGGTTTGGGTCTCCTAATTCAATTCAATTCACATCATACAAATCATTCTCAACCTTCCATAAATCATTTAAGAATCATTGCAAAATTGGCTGTATGCAAACAAATACTGTATATTAAACAATAGCAGAAAAACAGGTAAATAATTTAAATGGGTTAAAGTTAAAGGCCCGCTGGCAGGGCAGGGGGGCCTCACTGCCCCCCTTCACAAGACCTCGTATATACACAGTAATAGCGTCCTCTTAAAGCATAAATCATGGGCCCTTAAGTCATTAAAAATGACATCAACTACTTGTTTGTTACTCGTCAGTTTCAGAACTCGTCACGTGTTTTTCGACGAGTTCTGAGGTATTTTGTATTTCAGATGCAGTAAATAATTTATCCACTAGAGGCCCATGCTTGTCATGATCTCTCACAGTCTCAGTGTATACAGATGAAGGTACACCTCAGCATACACATTGCAGTATTCAATTCTAAATGAGTTTCCAATGAGAAACTAGAGGAAGGTTTGTGTATTTTCAAGGAACAAAATGAATTAGCTTCAAAATATTTCATGTGACTGTGTAACATTTCAAATGTAGCATTCGTTTTACAAAAGACTTCTGGACAGCAACGGTCAGACGAGGTAAACTAGCCGAAAATGTATAACTCAAAAGTTACAGTGAGTCACTCGTAGTCATGAAAAGAACAGAGCTGCTGAAAAGGCTTGCGAATGTCAACCTATTATTTACCCCATATCGCACTGGCTTCATGTAGTCAATTGTAGACTTGTTGCCTTTCTTTTATTCAAAGTGACATATAATCATGCTTTCTATGAATATTGCCCAGGTTTTAAAAAAAACGAGGTGAGCAAAAATGCAGGAAGAGTCTTTTTCCTGACTCCAAAGCCTTAACCACTGAACAACAGCTGCCTTTAGGCCAGTCACTGATACCAATCTGAATAAACCTATTTATGAAAAAAATAATAAAGAAGGCACATACTGACAAATGAGATGAGATTGTGGTTCAGTGCTTCATTGTTATTTTTTTTTTTCAATCAATACCTAATAGGTTTGTTCCCTCGGCATATCTTTATGTAGCCCACTTTTACCCTTGGCTTTATTAAGTCGAGCTTTTGCAGGGATATCCGGAGAATGTCTAAATAGTATCCTTCTGGCAATCCTGAATAAAAGGTATGCTCTAAAACGCTCAAAAGAATCAGAAGGTAATTGATAAAGTCATTCAAAAGAGCCACATCCCACAGGGCAATTAAATTAGCAGTTAGCCGATACAACCTCAATTATTTTGTACAAAACATGTACATCTCCTTTGAAATCTTGCACTCAAAATTGGATATGTGGAAAAAAAGACAACCTGAATTAACACAAAATACAGTCATTTCATTTATTTAAAGGAAAAAGTTACCAAACACCACCTGGCCCAGAGTGAAAAAGTAATTGCCCCTTGAGAGTTACTCAGTCAATCAAGCAAACAGTTTTAACTAATTATAAGTTAAACCCATCCAGGCGTGTTGTATCTAAACATCAGTTAAAACCTTTTCAGTAATATGAATTAGACATACAGTATCTCACAAAAGTGAGTACACCGCCATGGCTTGCTTATCAGGGATAAACACACATTGCTCACCTTAACTATTAAATTCTGTAAAGCTGCTTTGAGACAATGTCCATTGTAAAAAGCGCTATAGAATTAAACTTGACTTGACCCCTCACATTTCAGCAACCATTTATGTAAATCTTCTCAAGGGACAATATTATAGAAATAAAACTTGGATATATTTTAGAGTAATTAACGTGCAGCTTGTATAGCAGTATAGATTTACTATGTCTTTGAAAATAACTCAACATACAGCCACTGTTGTCTATGAGTGAACATGTCAAAACCGTGTCCAAAGTGTGAATATTTTGTGTGAGCACCATTGTTATCAGCACTGAATTAATACTCCTGCGCATGGAATTCACCAGAGCTTCACAGGTTGATGCTGGAATCCGCTTCCACTCCTCCAATAATGACATCACAGAGCTGCTGGATGACACATGACATCACAGAGCTGCTTCTCCAACATTCGCTTGAGCGGGGTGTTTGGGGTTGTTGTCATGTTGGAAACCTGCCGTTTGGCCCAGTTCTTGAACTGAGGGCATCGTGTTCTGCTTCAGAATGTCACAGTACATGTTGGAATCCATGTTTCCTTCAATGATCCGCAGCTCCCCAGTAGCAGCAGCGCTCATGCAGCCCCAGACCATGACGCTACCACCACCATGCTTGACTGTAGACAAGACACAATTGTCTTGGTGCTCCTCCACAGGGAGTACATTTAACTGCTCTAATACAAGATACACACATTTGTTTGGTCCTGTCAAGCAGAAATAACATGAACATGAATAGGACATGCGGCTTTGCATGGTTAAGCAATGTTCAGCTGATATCATTTAGGGGTGTACTCACTTTTGTTGCCTGCTATTTAAACGATAATGGCTGTATGTAATGGAGTTATTTTAAGAGGAGAGTAAATCTGTACTGCTATACAAGCTGCACATTAACTACTATAAAATATATCCACGTTTCATTCCTATAGTATTGTCCCTTGAGAAGATATACTAAAATTGTTGAAATCTAAAGGGGGAACTCACTTTTGTGAGTTACTGTAGGTCAAAAGAAATTTCCAGCACAGAGAAATGTGAATTATTACAATATATCAGCCTAGACTGGTCACAGAATCATTTCTAAGCCTCTGGGACTCAAGAGCACAGTGAAATCACTTTATATGTAAAAGGAAAAAAAAAAAAACGTGAAAAAATAGTGAATCTTCCCACCAAACATTTTTCAAGATTGCATTGACAACTCACCCGGGAAGTCACAAAAGAACCCAGATGAACATCTAAGAAACTTCAGGCCTTGTTTGCTTTGTTTGATATGAATGAGAGTATTGCAAAAATAAAGAAAGTATTGCAAAAAAAAGAAAGAGGAGCATGAAGGTTTGTATTACATTTCAGCCTAATCTGATTTTTTTTTTGGCTTTTTGTAACTAATTAACCTCTTTTGATGACCACACACAAGTCACTTCTGATTCTAAGAAATAACTTTTAGTGTTCACTCCGTTTCTTTGTTCTATCATTTTCAATAATTTGATTTTATACTACACATACCGATTTAATTATAGCTTAGCGTTAGATGTGCAGAAAGAAACACAGGTAATAGTTTCAAATGGAAAAAAAAAAATTAGCAGAAAACCATACAGCATTCATATTGTAAGATATAAGCTCAAAAGCATGAAGGTTAGATTTAGTGTTACAGAAACAAAGAATGCACAGCTTTTCAAACTTAGTGATGACATCATTAGTTTGGAAGCTGAATGTTGTTAATGCAGACTAGCTAACAGCAGCTAAAAGAATATGTACAGACTTTGCGAACCCTCCAGGTGACAAAGCTAACAAAAAAACACTTGTGTACACTTGACCTTTGCCTTAAATATAGCTGTGATTGTTGTGTCCACACAATTTATTATTTAATGTACAATATAACTATTTCAGCATCTGAACTTATGCATTCAATTTAGCCAGCAGTCAGTCTCAATCTTTTGTGAGCACACCCTTGCTTTTGTTGGTAGTCAACAAAGTAACAACAAAAAAACAGTACTAGTATGTTCAGATACAAGGCTGAGATGCCTCTTTTTTTTTTTGTTCTGAGCTGTGCAGTGGCAACCCCCAAAATAAACTGATTTTTGTAACGGTGTTGGTTTATTTAAGAGTTATATCCTGTGAGAAGCTGAAAAAAAATCTGGGAACATTCATCCAGGTCAATGGGAACCTGTATTATATAAACAGTCATTATTCACATAAACTGTTTTCATTTTACCAAATTTATAATCAACTACTCGGGGCAATATGTTTTGCTAAAGTATATTGTGTTTGGAACACAGCCTTTTTTGTAACCTCCACTTCCAATTTATTGTTGAACCAGAAACGAGCTTGACAAGCACTGAGAGAAAAAAAATAGCGTGCAAAGACGTACACCACAGCCCGAAAAATATCCAAACAGAAAGTCACAATATGTACCAGCCTGGGCGTTTAAAATGGAGCCAAACTTGTTTGGCGTCAATGCAGGTGCATTCAGTTACATGTAATCGCCTCCAGGTCTCTGTGTTTTTCCTGTAAGTGTGGTGTGAAGCTGTGGCATATAATCGCTTTCTAATCTATGAAAATGTCCTCATGAAGTCATTGACCACAGGTTGTGACAATAATGAGAAAAAAAAAAAAAGAAGAACAAATCTAAATGTAATAGGATTAATTACAATTTTGCTAATTGTAAATTGTCCATAATGTACACAGGCAAAACAAGGTGGTTAAACTTGGTACAAATGCTATCACATTTTATTACATTGTTAAAGGTAAAGCATGGATATGATAACGAAATACACTAATACCACATTCCACACAACAAAAAACATATGTATTATAATCTTTTAAAATCACCAGTCTGGGCATATAAGTTTAGATCAAATGGAAAAAAAAAAAAAAAAAACACTCATAAAAAATATGAACACCATAAAATCAACAGTAGTACCTCTTTTAAATTGGTGATGGCTGAGTAGTCGATTAACACTAACTTTAAACACTAGAATGAAAAAAAAAAAAAAACCCCACAAAACACTAAAATGACTCCATGACAAGACTTGGGAACGTGTGCTTTAAGGGAAACACTTAAAATGAAATTTATTTTGAACCACCAGAAAGTGTAACCTCTTTAAAAAGTAAAAAAAAAAAAAACCCTAACATAATCCTAATACCTATTAATAACTAGTAACTTCTTGATAACCCTTCTATCTAACATTTATTTTACGAATAAACCACAAAACAGACTAGTTTAATTTGCTACAGTTCCAAAAGTAAGTGTGAACCCAGTGTTAGATCCTAAATTCAGCTCTATTTTCACAACAATCCTGTCCAGGATAAAGCAGTTACGGAATGTGATTACGTTTTAATCGCTCGCTTTAAGAGGAGCACCTGCTCATTTATTCACATGTCATCAACTAAGCAGGTGGCAGCAGCAAAAATCATACAGACCATGATCTTCTGTTATTGTTAATATCAATCATCTTTATGTGGCATGGCACTTTTAACTGTGACATGCATGGTG
Source organism: Silurus glanis (assembly GCA_014706435.1). Lineage (NCBI taxonomy): Eukaryota > Metazoa > Chordata > Actinopteri > Siluriformes > Siluridae > Silurus > Silurus glanis. The sequence continues at coordinate 1,355,382 of JAAIIK010000187.1, forward strand.
TCAGCCGATAGGCTGGTTTGAGTATTTCATAAACTGCTTATCTCTCGAGATTAGCACACACAACAGTCTCTAAAGTTTACACAAAATACTACAAAAAACATGCATTGAGCAGATGATGACAAGTTGATGACTGGATTGGTTGTAAGTCAAACAAGCACTTATTACAGCTGTGGTGAGCAGAAAAGCATCTCAGAACACACAACAGATCAAACCTTCATGTGAATGAACTATAGTAGCAGAAAACCACATCAGGTTTTCCACCTTTCAGCCAAGAATAAGTATCTGAGGATATCATGAACACTTAGACAAGTGAAAAACAGCTGTGTTTCCTTTCTTACAAACTGTCTAGTTCGGTTGAGGCTGTACCCATGATAGACTCAGATTCCTATTTTTGACAGTAATAGAACCCAATACAATGTTCTGCTCATAGCTCAAACCAATCATTCTATCAAAAAATTCATATTATTTTAGTTTTTCACACTATTTTTGGTTCGCTCTAAAGCCTGTTCTGCAAAAATCCAAGGAGATCAGCAGTTTCTGAAAATGCGCAGACCCACCCACCTGGCACCAACACTGATGTCATCACTCTTTTCTTCGTTTTGATGTCTAATGTAATTATCAATGAAAGCTTTTCACTTGTATCTGCTCGTTTTTTTGTTTTTTCTTTTTGTTTTGCATTGCTTAGATAATTGCCTAATTGTATTTCTGATAAGGTGGATGGTGTGCATGTGTGTGTTTACTTTGTTTCAGGTCCAGGCTATGGGTCTAATTTTGACCAAGTTTTGACATACCTACTGTATATGCAACACTTACTACAATTAGCTTAATTAAAATTGAAACTAATTTAAGAGAAAAAACGAACAGTTATCTAATTTGATTAAGATTCGAAATAATGAAGCTTTTAACTATCTGAAGTAGTGCTCAATAAGCCATCACTTGCTATATATTAGATCACTAAACTCACAGACACCTAACTTAATTAAGATTCAAACTAATAAAGCTTCTAAATAAATAAAGACTTAAATATCTAAATGCTGTTGTTTTTTTGTTTTTTTAAGGTAGTGCTCAATAAGCTACCATTTGCATCTTAGATTACAAAACTAACAGTTACTGAATCATTTCTAATCACTATAAACTTGACTTTATCTAGTATTTTTGAATCAAATACCCGATTAAATATGATTGGTTTAGTCTTGTAGAAAAGATTTACACGTGGATTTGATGTTCAAAATACTCTATAATCAAATATTTAGATACCATTATATTAATGTATCTACATTTCTGTAGGAAATGCATTGAGATTATTTCGGATTTTAATAGCACATTGAAACATTGAAACAAAAAAACATTGAAACCCTCACATAATAAAATATCAACAAAGTGGCGTATGGTTCACTACTTATCAGTTTTTAAAACAGTTTTGCTATTTCAACATAACAAACAGTGGAAGTTTCATAGAAACCAGCTGACTCACAACCATATGTGTTATTAGCTAACTAAAAGGGCTCAAAGAACCTCAATATACACACAATAACTCTCTTTGGTTGCATAATACATAGCTTTAACTATACCACATTAAAAAGGTAAAATATATCTGCTTTTCTGTGCTAAGTTAAAACTTGTATTCACCCAAAAACATTTACCGTCAGGAAACAACAAAGCTTTGTGCGATCGACACCCGTCACGCCTGATCCAAGTAGTTGTGCAACTGGACAAACCACTTCTAATTGACCAGACAAACAGGATACTCACAAGGCTGAAAAATTTCTTCATACCTGCACAGGATAAAAAGAATACTGTAAAACAAACACACAAAATAAACAACTTTCTTCAAATCTAGACGTTAAGTCGTTGTCGCTCAGTGAACACGGTGTGTCAAGTGTGTCAATGTGACTTTACTGTCTCTGTAGCTTCTGCCCCGGCTGTTAATGACCAAATTTCGACATAATTCTCACCAATAAAACATAATGATAGGTTTCATGATCTGTAATAAGAAGCTCTTAATTCATGAGTGTGAGGAGTGTTGTTGTTTAGTCAAAAGAGAAATTCGCAGGATCAAATTGGTGACATTCACAAAACTTGTGACTCACTTCGCCTACTGCCGTCTAATCTTGTCTTACCAGACACTGCATGCTGCATTCCATCTGCAGGAGGCATTTAAGGGTTTCCATCATCTGCTCTTTATGGAGGGAATGCACTCTGGCCTCGCCAACTTTCACACTTGTCCCCAAATCACCAACTATGTTCTTCAGAGCGACTGATGCAAGCTGCAGTGCACTTAGCCCTAAAAAGACACATCATATGTGCACTCACATCACACCTGCTTTCTGAATTAATGGTGAAAAACCATTCATTTGATTCTTAATCATAACTATTATTTTTTTTTTATCCTTAATAGTAATATATAATAGTAATAACAATAGAAAAAAAATAAGCAACAATTTAGCATTACGTTTTGTTGAGCACATTTCGTAATTTAGCATTACGAAATGTTGAACAAACAAATTCTAAATCTACACACTTTGTTTATTTACTATTGAATGGGTCATCTATACAATTATTGCATCAGAACAAAGTTAATCTTTCCAAACATGAGCAGCAAGACTGAATGTGTGTGCGACAAATATCTCTCTAGTGCCAGACACTGGAACAGTTAACTACCATCTGTGGTGCTTTGTTAAATATTCTTGGAATATTTTTTTTAGTATAGTTGTTGATTAGCATAATGGAAACCATTAGAACATACCATTAATATCTCTTGCTTCCAAATCTATGTAAGCTCCATTTTTCATGCAGCTTTTCAGAACCTGTTTGGAGAAAAGTCTGCTATTGAATGAATCTGTTCTGGTTAACATCACAGAGTTGATGTAGTATACTTGTACACTTGAACTGTAACATGTCTACCTCTAAAACTCGGAAGTATCCATTTTCTGCACTGAGATGAAGGCATGTTTTTCCATATTTATCCCTTTCATTGATGTTTGCACCAAGGGAAATTAAATCAGCAAACATGAGGTGATGATTCCTCTGTGCAGCTAAGTGCAGAGAAGTCTACAAAGACAAATATGATGACATAAGAAATAACACACACACACACACACACACACACACACACACACACACACACACA
>JAAIIK010000187.1:1362971-1383166 GCA_014706435.1 Silurus glanis
GCCTTGGTGGTGTTTGTGCTGGTGCCGGCGCAGGGTGCTCCCTGACAGTAATACTGAAGACATTCAAATTCTGACAGGACAAATATAGAATGTTTTATGTATGTTTTATATTTTCCATGCTTTAAAGTAGCCACCTTCTGATTTGACGACAGCTTAACATATTCTTGGCATTATTTTATAGTCAGCCTCATGAGGTAGTCACCTGGAATGGTTTACCAACAATCTTGAAGAGGTTTCCAGAGGTGTTAAGTATTGTTGGCTGCTTTTCCTTCACTCTCCAGTCCAACTTATACCAAACCATCTCAGTTGGATTTAGATCGGGTGGTTGTGTGGCCAGGTCATCTGATGCAGCACTCCATCACACTCCTTCCTGGAACAATAGCTCCTACATAACCTAGAGGTGTGTTTGGGGTTATCGTCCAGTTGGAAAACAAATGATAGTCTTGGGAAGGCATGTCAGTGCAAAATGCTGTAGTAGCCATGCTGGTTAAGCCATCAATTTTGACAAAGTCACCAACAGTGTCACCAGCAGAGCAACCCCACACCATCACACCTCCTCTATGCTTCACAGTGGGAACCACACATTAGGTTCTTGAGATTTCTCTGACTGAAATCATTGAAATTCTTTTCTCTTTACTTAATTATTGTTTCAGAGTGGGACCCAATGTTGGCTATTGCCTGACCCTTTCCTCTGCACAAGGCAACTGATGGTCTAAAGCATTGCAAAAATTGCCACAAATTAACTCTTGACAAGGCACACCTGTGAAATGAAAACCATTCCAGGTCACTACCTAATAAATCTGATGAGAAAATGCCATGAGCATCAAAGCTAAATGTAGCTACTTTGGACAATCTAAAATGTATTAGATATCCTCAGATGTTTAACACTTTTACTATGTTTACTACATCGTTCCCTATGTGTTTCATAGTTTCATAGTTCATAGTTTGGATGTCTTCCGTATTAATGTATAATAAATAATAAAAATAAAGAAAAAAACACTGAAGGAGAAGGTGTGTGTTGACTGGTAGTAAAGATGCAGTAAGGAACTGCATCTGGCAAATCATATAAAAAGAAGTTTTAACCATCTATGTAGATAAATCGACTTTACTATTTCTTTGGTGGTTTTTTTGCCAATAAAGGAGAAATTTAAAAAGATGTGATGAAAGCTGATGAAATGAACCCTGTCTGTAAACCAGAGGTGCCCAAATCTTTTTCTATAAAGGGCCAAGCATCAAACTTGATTGAGGGATGTGGGTCCAAAGTAAATTTTGCATTATACCAAACTGTATAATATTCAAGTTCAAATTGCCATGGTTCCCCTCATTAATGATTTCATAATATTTAGAAATAAATAAATATATAAATAAACAAACAACAAATAAAGGAAACATTACTTTGTAATATGCACAACTAACGCAGTTTTCTTTTTTTAAAGATTCTTGTTTTTATGTTTCAATATTTTTCAATGAAACAATAGAGTTCAGTGCCTAATACAGCTATTCAAGCTATAAGCAATAAAGCCATATGCTTGATGTATCAGTGATCTCTAATGAGAGACATGAAACTGGTCCTTATTTTCCCCCCCAAAAAACCCAACAAAACAACCCGAAATGTTATGCAAAATCAGAATTGAAGGTCTGTGTCAATGTATTTTTTTTTTCCCCTTTACCCCGTCTTTTTATAAACGGCATGACGCACCAAATCAAAGGTCACCAATGGCCAACTTTGGCCTGCAAAACCCTAGTTTGGGCATTTTAGCTATATACAGTAATGCTAAACTGAACTGACCTGAAGCTAAATTCAACAGGATAATAATAATTTTCAGTTGTGATCCTGTAAAATAGTGTGAGGCTTTGATTTGCAGTGTATGATTTTGCTTTTTTTATGTTAGAAATATTGCCCGATTTGATCTCTTTTGATATAGATGTATGAATTTCACACTGACCATTGTACAGATGTGTATTTGACATAGTTTGTGCAGACACTTGCTATGAAATAGGATAATAAATCTTTCATGTTTGCATGATTTCATGTCAGAGATAAGTAAGACGGCTAAAACTAGTCATATCATGACATCTAGTGGTGGATTAACATGATTTACCAGCAACACATCTTGTGGCATTAAAAATGCTAATTGACTTAGAAAATAAAATGCTTGTAATACCACCTATACTCGTAAAAATATAGTACACATATTACACATATTTATACTGTACTGTACATATAAATATATGACTTAGTCCAGTAACGACATAATTATAAATATCTGGAAAAATCATGTACAGATTATAATCCTGTCAAATTGTCTGCCTTTTTTGTGGTAACAGTTTGGGACAAAACCACATATGGCTGGAAATGTCAGGTATCCCAATACGTTTGTCCATATAGTGTAAATGGTAATGTTTTTAACAGGAAATATCAGAGTTACTGGTGAAAAGTTGAAAACAGAGTAAGCTTTTTATTTAGAAGTGCGAAAACCATATCAACACTCAGACGAATCATTTTTTTTTATGTCTTTTTACGCTCCATAGTCCATTTATCCTACAGGAAGAAGTATTTTATTCTGGCAAAAAAAAAAAAAATAATTCTCACACAGCTCTTACTATTCATCCTGCTTACAGGGAAAATAACAATAATGGAAAAGCTAAATGAAGCACACAAAAGCTTTAAAACTACACACAAACTCATCTTAACACTAACAATATTTCTGGTTTTTTTTTTTTTTTTTTTTTTTTTTTTTAATTAAAGCACCACATTTAAATAAAGTTTGACTACAGAATAGACAAAAACCACTGTTCACATCATTACTATGAAGTTTAACATTATTAGCTGGACCTACCTACCCTATAGAACTGCCTATAAATTTGCTCCTTATAATTTTATGTTTATTCCTAAAAAAGTGAGCCAGTGGTGACTGTGACAAGAAAAACCTCCCTGAGATGGCATGGGGAAGAAACCTTGAAAGGATCCAGACTCAAGAGGAACCCATCCTCATCTCAGTGGCACCGAGTGTCCATTCATTACAGTTTCATCATTGTTGAGATGTACTGTTCAGTGATACGTGCTTAAATGCAGAACTGTTCAAGCATGTACCTTTAATTATCTTAATATTCTGAAGCATTTAAAAGCACTGTATGAAAGGCTTTGCCACATATACATTACAACAACCTGAAGTTGTTCACTGTTGTTCTCTTTGTATATCACAGTTTGTTAAGAAATTGTTATCAGAATGCAGAGTCAGCTATGATCCGGTAATCCTAGAGTGTAAAGGGTAAAAAGCCTGTAAGTTGGGACTTGAATTCCTGACCAAATGAACAATAAACTAAATGATCAGTAAATATGAGATTTTATTTCTCTAAGCAAAACTTACCTGCCTACACCCACAAAGAAGCAATTAAAATGGTGTGTTGAAATCTGACTGTTAATGTCATGAAAACACACTGTGTTTGAATCTTTTCATAGGGTCCCCTTATATTTCTGTATTCGGTTGTGGTTTGTTTCACACAACTTCTCCAGGGTTGATGGAGAAGTACATGAAATATTCTTGACAGAAATGTTTCAACACGTTTTAAGTTTCATGATTCACAACAAACTAGATGAAGACATTTACTGACTATGTTAAATGCTCTACAAAAAAAAAAATAGTGTTTTTTGCTCTAAGGCATGCCAGACATTTGTCTAATTTTATTTATCTTTTTAAAATACTGAATAATCCTGTACCATGTATTTTCAAAAGTGTCGTAAACAGGATTTTTTTTTTCCAGACTTTTTAACACTCATTGGTACAGAAATATTTTGGCTGGTGTCCAATGTATTTTTGGTACTTTTATGTTCATGCCTGAATCTGCACCAAACTCAATTTCCCAAACATTGACAACTACAATACCCACATTTCAAATTCAGTGTCACATTTACAGTCGCCTAATTAATGATTGCACCAATGGGCTGTACAAAACAAAGACCAAGCAAAGAGCTTACAATAAAGGGGAACTTATTTACACTGGTAACAAATGAGAGACAGAGGGACACAATGGCGACATCTAGTGGTGGAAAAGAGACAGATAGGGACAAAATAAAGTCCAGACATTCAAAAGCCAGAATCCTAATATGAGGCTAATCACCTGGACAAATATATAAGCAGTGTTGTGCTAGTTACTAAGAAATAGTTACTAGTTACTTCATTCAAAAAGTAACTCAATTACTTTGTTGATTACTTAAACCAAAAAGTAATGCGTCACTGTTAAAAGTAACTTTTTAGTTACTTTTTTAAAGAACGTTCTTTAATGTTTCCATTAATGCCCTTTTATGCGTTATGGTCTATACAAACACAACACTGACTTAAACACAAAGTCATTTTTAAACACTTTTATTTAAGTCAGACCAGCACAAACTGAATATATCACAAGGATTTCTGAAATAAATAACAAAACAAGCTGAATAATATATTCACAATCAAAAACTAAAGTGGCTTCTGCTGTTGTGTTGAGCTCTTAAAAATGTTCCTTTCACCTATTTGTACATCACCTGACCCACTGTCTGTTCAATGCGTTTGACATTTTTCAGTGATTTGGACTTCTTTGCTATTGCCAGTTGTTTTATGTAAAATCACTCTTTGCAGTTGTTGCTGTTTTTGCCACCTCACCAAATACTTCGCCTGTAACATGGAACTGGCAACAGATGATTCCAGTGCAAGACATTTTATAGTTAACCAATAACAGCAAATCACCATGCTTAATGCCAAGTTCGAAGTAACTAAGTTCTAGTAACTACTCAGCCAGTTACATCAATCTCTAAAATGGTAGCAACTTGCCATGCTGCTCCCTGTGCAGTAGAAAAAAATGTTCAGGTGGCACTGCTCAATGCAAGGAATTTTTCCAGAGCAAGTAGGAATCTTAAAAGTTGTTTCTGTGCTTACAGCATTGGTTAATTCTAGCTCCGTGGGTAATTTCATTGACTACAGCATCACTGAACTCAAACACACACTCAAATACTCAAATACAATTCATACACATCCATGCCTATCACACCACCCATATTGTAACTGTTTACCTGATGTTTTTTTTTTCTTTTTTTTCTTTATTTATTTCTGCTGCTGCTGTTTTGCACAACCTTTTGTGTTTATGGTTACAAGTACACTCTTGTTTACAGCTCTCTTTTTTGCATGTTGTACTGTATAACACATTATTTTGTGTATTGTCTGTTTGCACTGTCTTGTCTTGCACTGTTTGCACTAGGTTGCACACGATGCACTAGGAATATATGTATTCTGCAGTGTTGTGCAGTAACGCGTTACTGTAACGCAGTTACTTTTGACAGTAACTAATACTGTAACGCATTACTTTTTAAATAAAGTAACTCCGTTAGCGTTACCGTATGATGCGTTTCCGTTACATTTATAAAATGAATGAATTTCGGCTGAAGTGTAGCCTACAGTCTAACCTGTTTACAGCAGAGACGCATTGTAGGATTGGTGGATGAACCACTGTAAACACGAAGAAGACGCACTGTGGGCGTGTCTCCGTTTATTCAGGTCTGTGCGGCAGTAATGGCGAGTCGAGGCGAGAGCAAGACGAGTTTCTCAAAGTGGAAATATGCTCATTATTTCTCTTTAGTTGAGTATAAATACAAAAACTTTTTAGTCAAATGTAAGCTGTGTCTTTCTGGTTCAAAGGTCGTGTCTACTGCGATAAACAGCAACTCCAATCTGTCGAAGCTCCTCCAGGAACTCCATGCCTCGACGAAGCTAGAAGCTAACCCGGTGTTATGTTGATAGTTTTCATACTTAAGCTGTGAAAGGAACATTTTAAGGGCTCAACACAACAGCTTTTATGATGCAGAAGCCACTTTAGTTTTTGATTGTGAATATATTATTCAGCTTGTTTTGTTATTTATTTCAGAAATCCTTGTGATATATTCAGTTACTTTTTGAATGAAGTAACTAGTAACTGTAACTAGTTACTATTTTTTAGTAACTAGCACAACACTGGTATTCTGTATCATTTTACTGTGTACAGCATCAGCGAAATACAGTATATGGTTGAAATTACAATAAAAACTTCTTGACTTGACTGAAAAAAATGGCAAGATATTCATAAAGCTAAACCTGTGCATACTTATAAAATTGCGTGCATTAGGGATGGCAATGGATGAAAAATGGCCTTTAACACCAATTCTTATAGCTGTAACTAAACTTTCTTTCCGCTTGGCCCATTAGGGGTCGCCACAGCGGATCATCCGTATTCATGAGGCACTTGTTTAATTTGGCACGTGTTTTTACGCTGGATGCCCTTCCTAACGCAACCCTCCCCATTTATCCGGGCTTGAGGCCGGCACTAAGAGTGCACTGGCTTGTCCAACCCTAATGGTTGGGGTTGGTTCTCTGACCGGGGATCGAACCAGGGCTGCAGCGGTGAGAGCTTCCTAACCACTAGACCACCACTGTGTGAAAACACCATCACCATCACACACACACACACACACACACACACACACACACACACACACACACACACACACACACACACACACACACACACACACACACACACACACAAACACACACATCCCGACCGTCTTACACTGTGTCAACCCCAATGTGCTCTAACAGATACTAAGAGTGCAGGAAAAACACTTTTTATATATATATACAGAATAGCCACTATGTGAAGAGAGATAAATTTAAGTTTTATAAATGAAAAGGAAATCTCCTTATACTTGTTTTTATTATTAATTAATTAATTAATTAATTAAATTTTTTTTTTATATTCTTCTTCTTCTTTTTATCATTATTATTATTATTATTATTATTATTATTATTATTATTATTATTATTATTAATAATAACTTGGCTTAATGTAAGTGGTCTACAGAGAAAATAATTAAAAAAAATTGTGTCATTGTCCAAATACTTATGGACCCTGGTGTACATCATATTGACAACCTGTGGAATGTCCTGAAGGGAGCTTTCACAAGAATACGTGTACATGAATATGTATTTACCCTTGTTTTAGCAATCTAAATTAGTACTAGTATTTAATTTATGAGAGCTCATACTACGGATGTCAAACACGGTTTTCCTATGTTCATATACTTGAACAATAAATACTTCTGACTTTGAAAGATCTCACAGCCTAAACGAAAGCTCAGATCAGTCCTGTTTGTCATATAAAATCACTGATTCATGATGCTGATAGAAGAGAAGAAAATTGGGTAAGTATATTAAAACAGCAAAACTTTGAACTTTCAAAGTTGAAAAATGTTTGGTGCGTTTTAAAAGGTAACACTCAGGTAAAACTATTCTTCATTATTTGGAGGTAATTGGAGGTAGTAACTGGTCAAAGGCAACATGAATGGAGACAAACAAAGTCAAATCATTGAGGATAACTTGTTCCTGTCAACCAGACATCTGCTAAAATATGTGTTCCATCAGAATGGTTAGAAAATGTGCTGTAATTTAAAATGGTCTAGCTTAAATCTAATTAAGACTCTATTAAAAGTCTGGACACCTTGTCTTCCACTGGTTTTTCTTTCTTTTTTATTCTTTTCAACATCGTACATTCATAATAAAGACATCTAAACTATGAAAGAACATGTATGGAGGTGTTGAGTGCTTGTTGGCTGCTTTTCCTTCCTACTGTCCAATTCATCCCAAACCATCTCAACTGGATTTAGATTGGGTGATCGCGGAGGCCAGGCCATCTGATGCAGTTAATGTTTGAAGTTTAGAAAAAAAAAGTCATGGATCCTACAAATGGATGGAATCTCTATTTTGAGTACCAGTCCAGATTTCCCATATTAGTAAATATGTATATTTACAGCTCATCAAACTGTATATAAAATTATTACATTTGTATTAATTATAAAATTACTGATGAAACCTTACAAAAAGGGATGTTTTGTGTCTGACATGCTATTTAGTAGATTTCAGTCTTAACCCTCAATTATGAGCTAGATTTTCTTCTTTCTTCTGTATGGATGAGATTCAATAGAATTAAAAAAAAATTTAAATAGAAAAAGAAAAATGTCAATACTGATATGGTATGAGGAAATAACCTTGAGAGGAGCAAAATTCAAAAGGAACTCATCCTCATCTGGGTGACACAAAATGTTTATTCATTATAGTTCCAGAATTCAGAGGTTCTTTACTGTTCACTGATGGAGAATTTTTTTTACATTTTAGACCTAAAACATTGTTGCAAAGTGTTCATAATTAATTATAGTACAAATCCATGTTCATTGTTCTTCAGTTTAACCCCTCCATAGTTTAGATTTATTTAGATTAAATTAGATATATTTATTAGATTAGATGTATTTATTTATATACTTTGCTCTGTATAACACTGAGTCCCGTTTACTAAATGAAAGGTTGTTCCACAACAGTGGGACTTTCTAAAAGAAAGCTCTGCCCTCTGCTGTAATTTTCACTATTTGAGGTACCAACAAATAGCCTGTACCTTTTAACCAAAGTACGTAGATGTGACCACACCATTCAAATATATTTTCCTATATATATGCCTCAACATCCTTCTTTTCTAATTGTGTTCCTCAGTTCCTTTCAAACACATATCTTGGCTTTTTGAAAATCTTTCTAAATATTAACATAATTTCCTACTAATCTGTTGAATCAGATTTTTAGTCAGCAGTCTGCTACATTAACTCAGGACTACAGTTTGCTTCTGATCACCATCACTGTACCCCGCAACATCATATATCTGCAATGAATGGACATTCGGTGCAACCCAGATGAGGATGGGTTCCCTCTTGAGTCTGGTTCCTCTCAAGGTTTCTTCCTTTGCCATCTCGGGGAGTTTTACCTTGCCACAGTTGCCACCGGCTTGCTCATCAGGGACAAACTTACTTATCAAGAAAATATTAATTTTTTATTACCACATTATCTGTGTAAAGCTGCTTTGAGACAATGTTCATTGTTAAAAGTGCTATACAAATAAAAATGAATTCAATTGAATTGAATAGTCACGTGTTATTCGTGTTACTGACATAATAAATGGTTCAAATGTAACAGGTAACAATTATAAATCTAAAATTTTTAAAATTAGAGGTTCAGGGCTGCCGAGAATTCATTATGTCAATTTATGGTCATTTTCTCCAGAAGGTTTGAGAACCCATTGCTTAAATATTTAAGTTAAGATATTAAACACAATTACATTATATTGTCCACCCATGGTACTAAATTTATCTGGTCTATGGGATCTATGGGTCTTAGATTGGTTACATCATTGCCCACCTATAAACCTGTTGCTGGTTCACTGGTTGTCCTCCTATTGATCACTTTCATTTGGTGCTTACCATTGCATACAGGGAACACCTCACACTTCACACTGCTGTACTGGAAATGATCTGACCCAGTCAAATAGTCTTCACAATTTGGTCCTTGTTAAAGCAGTACAGATCCTGACCCATGCCTATTTGTCCTGCTTCCAAAACACCAATGTTGAAGACACATGACATCTATTGGCATGTGCTATTGTATTGGAATAAACAATGTTACTGACTTTATATGTCAGTGGTTTAAAGGTTTTACGCAGATTACTGCGGCCCGGTGTTCGATCCCCGGTCAGGGAACCAACCCCAGCCACTCTTAGTGCCGGTCCCAAGCCCGGATAAATGGGGAGGGTTGCGTTAGGAAGGGCATCCAGCGTAAAAACATGTGCCAAATCAAACATGCGGATGATCCGCTGTGGCGACCCCTAACGGGAGAAGCCGAAAGAAAGTTTTACTAAGTGAAGTGCAAGTACACGTTTATCACTGAAACACTAGATGGCAGTAATATACTGTCAGGGCTAGTTAAGCCTGAGCTTGCAAAAATGATTTCAAACTAGTTTTTGGCAAGTGGTCCTCTTAATCGAGTCATTTTGCTGCTACTGTTGTTTGATTTTATATAAAGTAACTATTGCATTTTTTAATTAAAGTGTTGGATTTTCAGTGCACAATCATTGTGCTAGCGTTTTACATGTGTGAATATCCATATCACAACTCTAAATTGTGGAAAACAGCAAAAGGTCCGTAAAGCATTACTTCTCGGTTACATTTGTTCTCATTTTACTCACTTTTACTCAAAGTTAAGATCACATAAAGAGTTCCCCCAAATTTAAGCAGAGACGGTTGAACAGGTTTGATGAGTCTGGGGGGAAAACAAGATTAAAACATTTTCTCATATAGTAATTCTGCAGTGGGGACACACCCTGTATCGCTGCAGGTTTAAGATTACCCCTGAATTTCATAAGATTTCGATTTTTGTTATGGTACATTACTGATAACTTGCTATTGTGAAAACAAACACAACTTGCATAGTGAACATACTCATGTAGTTTTTAGAGGCCTGTGATTCATGGTTATAGGTGGGACATGCCCATGCATGCAGCTGCCACAAGGGTTAGAACCTAGTCAGTCAGAATATGGCTTTAGCGTGCTGTGGTGTTGCTCTGATACAATCTCAGGACAATCAGTGAAACATTAAGTGCTTTTCAGGAAAAAAAAAAAAAAAACCAGCAGTACACTTCTGGGGAAATTTTTGCAAATCTTCTGTATTTCTGCATGAATGAATGCACGTGCACCTGATAAAAATATAAGATATCTTAGTTAGGTAATAACAGTTCACACAAATGTCTGACCTGATCCCCTAAAGGGTTCACAAAACATAGCACCAAGGGTCAGTTTCACCTTGTAACTTATAATTTAAGAGGCAAGAAAAAAGCAAAAAGGGCATGGCCTTAGCAATTTGTCTTAATAATAATAATTTTCTTACAATTCTTCCTACCTTTCACCTACATAAACATGTCTATATCCACGCCTGTGTATGACCTCATTAGTCAGAGTCTGTCTAAGAGAAGTGGATTGTGAGGCTGTTGTTTTGTGTACAGAACACGGTTACCGTTCCTTTGACTGATGGTGTTAATGATATGCTGCCCATACTGATCACAATCATCTCAAGTGGCTGCCAGTAACCAACCCATTGTATTACACAGGTGACCCATTGTGCAGAAAATAAGTTAACTTGTGTGAACAGTGAAAGTTGCCTGTATAGTAACCATTTGTACCAAATGCTTTAGAATAATTTATTGATATCATTGATTTAAAAAGAGATGCATAACAATAATTGCAAGCTACTCTCTTAGAAAGCTCTATTAAAAAAAAAAAATGGGTTTTAGTAGTTGATTTCTTTTACTAGCTTTACTATCTGTCATCAGTTTAGAAACATACATACTTACTAACTATACAGCTTACTACACAGCTAAATGGTTCAAATGTCTCTGGAAAGCTCTTCATCGTTTAGCATGTCAGCAGTAAAAAAATGTATTGCCCTGACAGCATGGAGCATTCCTGACTGATTAAATGACTTGGCAGATTTAAAACCCAAAAGAGCATGCAGCGTTGCCTGCTACAGCAAGACATGTCTACACAGGCGTAAGAGAACATTGTTGGGTAATGTGTTAAAGCACATGGTGACATTAAAGTATCTTAAAAACTTCCTGTTAACAGATAGTCAAATGAATATGTTATATTTATTGTTATGTATTGTACATATATTACATATATGTTTTATACATACAGTCGGGTCCATACATATTTATTGTACACTAACACAATGGATTTGCAATAAAGTAATCAAGATGTTATTGAAGTGTAGATGTTCAGCATTGATTGAACTATTTAAAAAAAATATTAGATTAACTCTAATTTATTTTCAAGTATTGTACATAATCGTCTATATATATTTTTGCCATAGGCTCAAAATGAATTAAACTAACATAATTATAAATATAAGGATTATTTTTAATAATTAAAAAAAAAGAAAATCCTGACGATAATATTAAGTAGTACACATAAGCTAGGGAAATTACTATTTTTAGAATCACTGGATAAGTGATTTGGATTTATTACCTAACATGCAGTTTCCTGAACATCCTTAAATGCTGAGTTTTCTGCCTTGAGAAACTTTGCCAGGTCTTTACTGCAGCCACCTTTATTAGATGATTGTTTCTTGGTCTTTCTGTCTTTAGTTTGGTCTTCAGTAAGAAAAAAAAATGCAAACTCAGTTTGGTTGAGGCCAGGTGATTGATTCTGCTATTTAAACACATTTACATGCCTTAAAAAGCTCTTGGGTTGCTTTCGCTATATGTTTTAGGTCATTATTCACCTGCATTATGAAGTGCCGTCCTTCTCCTTTTACAGCATTTGACTGAATCTGAGCAGAAAGGAAATCTCTATAGTCTTTACAATTCATCCTGCCACTTCTATCAGCAGTCACATCAAACACCGATATAATATTATTGTGCAAGCATTTTTCAACTAATACAGGTTTTCTAGCAATATATAAGAAATTGAGGCTGGTCGTCATAAAACAAAAATCTTAGAATACAAGTTTAATTGAAAAACTAAAAATGTATTAAGGTTACAGTTGAAGTTGGTGTTGATAAGGTGTGTGCTCTGCAAAACAGAAAGCTTTACATCCCAAATATTTTTGGTGCCTGTTAGTTGCAGAAGGCTCCCTTACTGAAAAAGTCATAAACAGGTATGTACTGTGTTGGCTTCCATGGAAGAAACCTGGTCCAAGCCATTGTGCCATGCCAAAGTACATTGGAAGGGACACATGCTTTAATTCAAAGCCGTTGTTTAACCTAGATAAACTTAAAAAAATCCCTGGCACTGTACCAACCGTTGTTGAGCTGCAGAAAGAGGAAGTCTGTCTTACTCTAAGTCCAAAAAAAATGCCCCTTCAGAACACTCCGTGAGTCTAAAATGTTTATGCACTTTATTAAGTACATTTATTTAAGTCATTTGTTAAAATGATCACAATGGCATTAAAAAATGTAGTTTATAAAGAGTAGATTTTAAAGTGCTGTGTACAGTTGAGTGTAAACAGCTGCAGTTGAATCTGGTTCAAATGATAGTTTAAACAATGTAAAGTGCAAATTCAGCAATTCATATTAGCTAATGTTAGATACCAGTTTTAGGTGTGGTTTATTTTAAAAGAAGGGGCAAAAGAGCTCTGTTGAGGTTTACACTGAAATCACTCTGGTTGGTTTCATTTGCATTCATCCATAATATGGGAATGCCACACCTTTGACACGTTCATTTTCTTTAGAACATGTGCCTCAACTCTGTATTGTCAGAAATAAATGGCCAAACAAATCACATGTACTGTAGCCAGTAAATAAACATTATTGCAACCATCATGTTACTCTGTGCACAGAACATGTTAGATAATTATCTTTACTGCTGAAGATTATGTGGGATGTTAATTCAACCAAAAGGATGATGGAGTTAAAGATAGTAGTCCCTGACACATGCCAGTAAGAGGAAACTATCTCAGCATTTATTACAAACTATAGTGAAATGTAGGTTTGGAGATTAACTAAATATATCAATCGGATGAAAGCTGTTTGACAGACCTGTTTTTTTTGCTGTAATGGACATTCATTCAGTGTTATAATCATTACAGATGAATAATTATGGGTTTTGGTAGATATATGCCTTCATTCCTATATAGAGTTTAAATTAATGTATGCTGCATTAAATTCAATTCAAATTCAGTTCAACAGTGCACATTCTCCCAAAAATGTGAAAATCATGAAATAGTCCCAAGATATGTATCACTGAGTATGAGCATGACAGTGGCGACTGTGGCTTGGAAAAGCCCCCTGATATGTTGTGAGGAAGAAACCTTTAGAGGAACCAGACACAAAAGGAAACCCATCCTCATCTCAGACACCAAATGCCAATTCATTATAGTTCCAATAATTCACCCCACTTTTGGTTTATTGTTGTGATGTTTTACAATTACAATAATGTAATTGCCTTCTTTTATATCCATAGGTTTACTTATTTTGTATTGAGCTGACATTGGGAGAGCATTTATATGGAAGTTTTGTTTGTTGAGCAGGCCAGGGCCTGCTCTAGTGTTCAGAGATGTCAGTGCATACAAGTTGCAGTTTAGCTGAACAAAAAAAAAAACATTTACCTACAATGCTAAGTCAAAGGCAAATGATGTTTTGCATGTTGTGGAAAAAAAAAACATAAAATGAATGAAACTGAATTTAATATATAAATAAAAGTGTATATAAAAAACATTGATAATGATTTATTTGCAGGCTATAGCTATAAACCAAATAACTCATAAACCAATAAATCTGATACAGGCTCTCCTCAGTACATGAGCACTCAGTAGAGGCAAGTTCAATGGAAGGAAACTTGCTGCTGCTTGTAACAGTGTTGGCTGAATGCTGACATGGGAAGTCCCAATGCTTGTTTGTTCAAATGTGAATGTGTGAATGGGTACGCCCTAGTGTCAAGGACATGTACTAATATGTCAGATATCTTGAGTTTCATATAGTGTTCAGATAGTGTCACAGTAGGACAGTGAAACAGGACTCATTTTATTAGGTTAGTTTAACATAAGACTTAAAACTTAAAAAAGACAATCTTTTTTATAGATTTTATGTTTATACACTATATTAACAAAGGTTTTTGGACACCTGACCACTCTCACTCACATGTGAGCCCTTCCTCGAAAATAGTGGCACAAATTAGGAAGTTGGAAATCTTTATATGCTAAAGCATTATTGTTTTCCTTTCACCTGTTCCATATTGACAATGCTTCTGTGCACAAGCAAGGGCCATGAAGACATAAGTTATGTTATACAAAGCCCTGAACTTGGAGCAAATACAAAGCCCAGTGGACATTTTTTGAATTGGAAAGCCAATCATGCACTAGGATTTCTAGTGTCTGATGTCAACCTATGTTATGCATGTTCAAAACTGGATGTTCAAAAATCACATATGAGTGTGGTGGTCTGGTGTCCACAAACCAGAAGAATAGCATTATTCTTTATCCACACGTCTAAATCCAAATCTGATTTTTCTGTCAGTGTGTGCATTGTTTAAAGTGTTACACTGTGAGTACGGTTTGTATTTTAAGAGCTTTTATAGGCCAAAGAATTATAGTTATAGCTCCATTTTGTCAATAAAAGCAGGTTGGACCCCAACATTTATACAGTATCAGTTATACCATTTAGATTTTATTTTAAAACTCAAAGCAATGCTGCATTGCTAATGACCTATTTTGATTGAGGACCAATTTACAAAATTTGACAGAAGTCCTTGTTCAGTTATCTTGTTTTTCTTGTCTTTCTACACGGTGTGCAATCATAACCGTTCTGCCCCGTTTATTTTAGATATAGTTTTTTTTTTTTTATTGTGCTCAAAAATGGAAACTGTAACAATGCATGCTCTGGGGGAGGAGCCATTATAATACTTTCCAAAATACTCCACCAATGCTGCCATTTGTTTTATAGCAAATATTCAAAATTCTAATTTATTAATTTATACAAACAGGTAAACTATATGTGTGTCTTTGATATACAGGACCTTTTATATAACAAGGTATATTGCAAACATAAGAGGAAAAAAAGTTTTTCCGATTAAAAAAAAAATGATAAAAATCTTAAAAGAGAGTAGTAAAAGCTGAGGTTTTTAAAGCCTTTTTCAGGGCTTTCTGTAGTTTTCTGATATAATTGATATATTGCTGAGAAATTTTAACCCTGGTTAATGATTTGACCCCAAATCTTAACAATGTTTAAATGGGAAACTGCTCAGAATTAGTATTTGCTGGATAAGACTGTATGCTGGACAACTGGATAATTCACTAATTAGCAGCCTATTGCATAAGTCAAGTGTGTTTGTAAGGGTCAAGTGTGTTTACGCCATTATTAATGTTGCCCCCAGTCCAAAGAAATCTGTGGCCAGTATATATTATATAACAAAAAAATGATTCCTGTCTAAACACATAAACTGTACAAAATAATATTTATCTTTTCTGGAAAAATACTGCTTTACTTTAAACGCTAATGCCTTATGTTACCTTTTGCCATTTGAACCACATTCAAAGTTTTATTTACCAAAAAAAAAAACCAAAAAAACAATCTATTTCTAAATAAATTCCGTGCCAGTACCTGCAAGCTACATCTTCATCTACTTATCAATGTCAAACATTTTCAACTCAGGCCATACATTTTTAAAGAAATTTCAATGGCAATGCATTTGGTGTGGGTCACTTACATGCAAGTGCTTGCTATGGCGACCTCTCAGGCCTGCCTCCTCCCTCTTCCTCAAGCAGTGCTTCAGGTGAAGAAGATCACAGTAGATAAGATGCTTTAATTTTCCTCTCCCCTCTGCTGATTGGTGACCTGATACACCAGTTGACGATGTTAAATCAATTGAGCCTGCAAGCAAGAATCTTTAAAACTTCTTCTAGCTTGATGGTAAAAGGAACACTTGTCTGTGCATCGTTTTTCCTTAGGGAGAGTCATCAATCAGCATGAAAGAAATCATTTCAAAATGACATGCAATACCTGAGGAGGTCAGGAGGCTAAGCATTATCTATCATTGCTTGACCCGTGTAAAAACAAGGTGTCTGCTATCTGGCAACTCACCATATATATATATATATATATTCTACTATATTACTATATACTCTATTGCTTTGTTTCATAGCCACGGAGGCCTATGGAAATTGCTTCTTTGCATTGGGCCACCACTATACTTTGCATTAGGCAATTTTTAAATGCATCAGCTGTTAAGTGCTGTGGTGAATTTCATTTGAGTGCGTGGGGGAAAGTGTACATTCACACCCTGAAAAACTACAGTAAGTGTTGAATTTCTACTACATTTTCTATTACAACTGAATTTACAACTGAAGAAAGGTAGTGTCAGTCAAACTAGCTGTTAGTCTCCTATCATACAAATTACTGACATCAATTAGTATGAAATATTACTTTTCTGATTCGATTCTGATTTAATTTATGAATGTAATGGACTTAAGGCAATAAATTATCTGCTACAGCTGCTACAATTGCATTGCTCAAACCATTCTACTTTTCTATGTTGTACACGCTGAAAGCTTGATGCTGATTTAACACAGAGAGTAGATCTGAGAAAGAATGCGTTGCACATTCAAGAGCTTGTATGGTCAGTGAACCTCAAAAATCTAAGCAGGTGCTTCCTTTTCAGCACTGATAAATCGACTTGTGAGGTTTCAGCTGGGCTCGAAACTCTCACAAACATCATTTAGGCACCAGATTTGAACAACTTAATGTCCTTTAAGAACGAACTTGTAGATAAGAGCAGTTTACCAGAATAAATGTAATTTTAATACAAGATTTTATGCCTCCAAATCATTATTTTTTCACAGCTTAAAGAAGTGGCCTGAACATATACAGTATACAGTATAATATGAAACCAAAGTGACTGTGAGCTGCTTTTAATCCTATCCTAATTCCAATATGATATTAAGAGGTAGTTATAGAAAATAACAATAGCCAATGTGTTTGTAACAGTAAAACACTATATTAATACTCTAGCCCTCTTCTAAAGCAAGAAGTAACATTTAAATTAAATGGGAAACTCGTGATCTGCATTGTGGTGACATCACTTGAAACTGCATTGCTGTTGCTTTTATAAAGCAGCTCACTCAGGCGATCAGTGTACACTTCTGAGACGAATTAGTTTGTCTGTGGTCTTCTAAATGATAAAAAATATATTAGTTTAACTTATATCCGATTATGCACATGGGAAAATGTAAGTATGATTTTTGAATATGCATTTTCATGCCAATTTCCCCAATATACCTGCAGTCTATTTTCAAAATGCCTAATTACACACGTCGAATTGTTTTAAATACAATGTAGATTAATCAATTTATAAGCTAATGTGATTCATTTATATTACAATTGAATTAATGAATGTATATTTCTACTTTTTTAAGTTCATTTTGATTGAATTAGACTTAAACTCAAATCCATGCAACCCTTGCATGGTGTCTTGAATGTAGAAATTCCAGTAATTAATTTATTCGATTCATTTGGATGAAAAATCATATTTCCATATAACTTTATCACAAATGTACACCAATATCACATGACCTTATTTGAATTGTATTATCATCATGCTGAAATTCTGTAGGTGATGTAATAGTAATAAGAGGTGAGGATGAATATTAGCAATTTTATCTTTGTCATTTTAATGTTAGAATGGAATCTTTTCAACAAGGTTAATTGGATAATTATTAAAACACTAAATATATTAGAGAGCCGGCGGTCACTTAACCTGGAAAACAATACTATTTTATATTGTCACTTGTTTAATGTATATTTATTGTATATTTACCTATATTTAATTGTATATATTTATTTTTTTATATTGTGAAAATTATAGCAGCCTCTCAACATGTTGGGCTTGTGGACATGTATGGCTTAATCTTGATATGCAAAACATCACAATTACCGCCCTCCTGCCAAAAAAAGATGGGTGCACAGCTGCATAGCTTCCTCTTTTTGAGTCTCTGAAATTCTGTCACGTTTGCAATTTGCCCAATGTCTTCTTGCTCTTACAAGGGTTGTAAAGTGCAACCGTAAGTTCACATCTTATTCTGATTACTAGTGTCATGCTTGATAAGGCATAATAAATAAACCCATTATTCTGAAGTAGAGAAAATGTTGAGATATTCAAATTGTCTGCTAATTAAGAGAACTGTGAGTACATATAAAAGCACTTACAGTATAAACTCACACCTATTTATCTACTAATGATTCACTGCTGTTATTAATTGTAGAAAATTATTGGATAGGTAACATGAAAAAAAAAGTATATGTGGTTTTCTGAATTGAAACTTGGAATTGAATGAAATATGTTTGCAGGTTAAATAATTAGAAATAATTTTAGCGGTTACAACTTCTGTTAAAGAAAGAGGCTTTTACCTAACACATGTACATTACGGCACAGTGAAATTTTTACTTTGCATATCCTAGTGATGTTAGGAAGCAGGAGTCAGACATACAGTGCCCCTGGAGAAAATAGGGTTAAGGGCCTTGTTTAAGAGCCTAAGAGCCTAAGGGCAGCTTGGCGATGCTGGGGCTTATACCTCTGACCTTCCGAGCAGTAATTGAGTCTACTCATTGTACCAGACTGGAGTGTTCACAGTAATCAATTTTCTTTGTTTTACTGAATGTGTCAAGTTTCTGTGTACTATTTCTATGGCTCATGAATGAACTATTTGTACATAATAATGTTAATGGATGTTTATGTAATGTATGCAGGAAAAGATATGCAGGCATTTAGTTAATTGCAGACTCAGCAATAGTAGTGAAAACATTACACAACTGAACTTAAATGATTAATAAAATGTACTGAAATTTACTGACAATAAACATTTGTTTTCGATAAAATAAACAATAATAATAATAAAATAAACAATAAATCTCTAAGCCTGTTCTTCAATAATTCTATGAATACTTTAGTCATTTAAAAATCTATACTACCTGCACAAATCATAGGTATATAAGACAGGAAAATCCCAGTAACTAAGTTACAAGAGTGCAATGAGTGCACATTGCAACGTTCTTCCTGCTCACTCCATTGCGTTACAATCAATTATGCCAAGAGAATACCTACTAGATACTGAGAGCAAGTACAAAGTTCATTTAACACTGACGAAGGTAACATCAATTTGTCTGTGTTGGTAAATTTGTAAATTGGTAATGGTGGTAAGCCTGCATGTGGTCATGTGTGCATGCAATACACTCTGTGTGCAGGAAAGCATGAAACATTTAATTCATCAGCAGGCCGATGTGGAAATCCTGGCAGAAAATATATTCCTTTATTTGATCAAAAAAAAAAAGATTGCTCACAAAAGTAAATGTTGATCAATCAAGATTCTTTCTAAGGGCGGGAGAGTCCAGGTTTAACCACAATAGGATATAGTGTTCTACAAACAATGACTCATAAAGTGATTGTACTTGAAATCTTATTAAACTACTTGAGAACACTTGAGAACAATTTTTATTAAACATAAGCGGATGTTTGTCAGGGTTTGTAACCAATTATGTCTGTTGCTAATAGATAAACAACTGATGTCTTTTTTATTAGTGCTCTTACAATTTTCTCAATTGACTCATTCCTTCTGACATACACAACCCAATCTGTGTATCTGTTCATAGCACTGTCAGAGCAGGCGGCATCTAAACCATACCAGGGTGTGAGAGTCAAAGACCCTGTGAAAGAGTTGCTACGTCGAAAGAGAGGAAATTCAGCCAAAACAGTGCCCCCAACTGCAGTGAGAAAAAAAGTCCCAAACACACACACACACACACACACACACACACACACACACACACACACA
>JAAIIK010000187.1:1383176-1393176 GCA_014706435.1 Silurus glanis
ACACACACACACACACACACACACACACACACACACACACACACACACATTTGTGCATATATACATATAAGATGAAAAATGATAAAAGGATTACCTGCGGCAAAACAATCTAATCTAGAGATCATATCAAGTTTAGATTAACAAGTAAACAGGTTTGTTTGGTGTCCAGAATGTTTTATGTTTAGTGAAGTACATGTAGCTTGGACAAGCATTCATTTTGATCTAACTCAAGTCATGCACTGCTAAGAATCAGCTGGACATTAGTTTCATTTGTTAAGTGCATGCAGGCTGTAAAGGGGGATTTTGTCCTTATATAATCCAGGTGTTTTTCCATGACAGTTAAACCATTCCCCCATATTGCCACAGGGCAATAGGCCTATGCAAATCAGCATGCAACCTTGCCAAGTGTCTTGCCTGCCAACTTCATAATTATACCTGACAACTCTTGAAAACATAAATATACACAATCATATCAGATTCGTATAAAAGAGTGTCACTCATTGCTATTCTGCAGTGGATTACTCCCACCCTCTCCTGGACTTCTTCACATATACATTTATATTTAGATTTCAACATAGTCCATCTTGTTTACACACAAAGAATGTGAACAATGTCTAGCTCTGGTTCCTTTTACTTTGTTTTTACTAGATACTCAGATTTTCTTTTTTTTTTTTAAAACACTTGCAATCTTCAACAGGTGGTGATTCCCAACAATAGTTTTCCATCATATACACATGTTGGTGAGTAATATTACAACAAGCTTGTTTCATTTACTGCAAGGCTAAAGTTTTCTCAAACAAATATTATTTTCTAAAGGGTCTTCTGGTTTCCCGGGAAGTAACCAAAGTGCTCCAATTGAATCAGCTGTAGATGTTGGTGCACTGTGTCCTGGTTGGGTTGCTCAGCCAAGCAGCTCAGCAGCTTTTCAGCCTTTGGGTCACTGGGCTCATCCTGAGTATTTCCAACATGAGCAGAGTCTCTCTAGCCTCCCCTCCATTACAAGTGACATGTATGTTCAGTCGGTGTGTCCCAGCTATGCAGTGGTGGGCCCGTCTTCTGTTCTTACCCTGGCCCACACCCCTCTCTTCACCAACCTCGGGGTAAGATATAACCTGTCAATGTACTTTCCACTTGAAATGATTGACAAGTGTTAATTCAGTCATTGCCTCCACCTCCTCTTGTCTCTTATCCCTATATCTACTCCAGACCATAAGCTCCTCCAGCTCAGGCCTGTCCCAAATAGATGTCCAAGATGGCTCACTGGCATACATTCCATGGGCCCCACCCTTGTCCCCCTGCCCACAGAATGTGGCTCCGCAGCTTCTGCCGATGCCTGTGCCTGTGTCTGAACCAGAACCTCAGCAGGAGGAACCTGCTCCATCCTCAGAGGGCACCTTAGCTTTGGAGAAACTTCTGGAAGAGGAGGAGGAAGATCAGAAAGAACCCTATGCCTGCAGTTCTTCATTGTTTACACAAGACATTTAGAATGCCTCAATCCCCTTGTATACCTTTACATTACCTGTGAAGTATGGAGTCTGCTTTTATACCATAAATCATATATGTAACATTCTGTTCTTATGCAATTATTCATAAATGTGCATTTTTGTAAATAGAAAGCTTAATATACTTTTTGTTTGGGATAAAAAAAAAAGACATAAATACAAAACAATTGCTATTTTTCTACATTTCCGTAAGTGTGTTCAAGCAATTTGCATCAAAAAATTTCTCTCTTCCATTTCACCGTGTTTTTTTTTCCCTAAACCTGGAAAAAAAAAAAGTCTTTTGTTTGTTTTCCTGAAAATATATCCTTTCATATCCTGTAAGAAGATATATCTTTTCTCAGCAGGTGCCACATAAATCTTATGAGAGCCTTGAGAGTCCCTCAGAATTCCAGTGTAAATGTCATTCATTAGATGAGTGTTTGGGGGGAATCAAAAGATTTGCTGTACAGTCTTTTATCTTATTATCCTAACTAAGCCTTTGTCCATTACCTAGGGGTGCTAGTTTTACCTTGTGTTCCCACAACATTTTTTCTGGCTAAGGTTGTCAGCCCTGCACCTGTTCTTCAGCTGTCAACTTAACCAAGCTTTCAGTATAGGTAAATAATAGTAAAGCAAAAACAAAGTCAATAAAGAAATATTTAGCTCTATATACTTAGAGTCTTTGAAATCAATTTGCTTTCACAATATTAACCTGACCAGTTTGAGATCATTACATCATACAAGCGATTAGAGTTGAATCTAAATCCCATGGTATAATGAACAAACGTTTAACAAGGCCTGCATGTCAGTAATATAGCACCTGAGTAATATGCATCAGCATCTTGGCACTCTCTTTTATATAATAAAACTATGGCTTGTAAAAAGGTTTTTTTTTTTTTTTTCCGATTCATTTCATTCCAGGATACAGGTGCCATGATACATAACCCCATAGCATACAGGAACATAATTTTGCTAGTGCACTGCGGTTACTCTGCTTTCTAACCTTCAGTTAAGAAATGTGATAACTTTTTAACTGCAGTAGGATTACTTAATGTTCAAAGTCTACATTTAACAGCATCAAAGCTTTTCTAAGTAAGCTGCAACTTATTAATCGTCCTATGTGTTGCTCCAGCATTCACAAATTAACTTGCGCAAATTGATTCAAGTAATGTTTGCCAAATGGCGCTTGGTAGTTGAAACTTTTATTTTCTTTTTGGGGGAAATTCCTAAAGAACGATATATTTTAATAGGCTTCCTTTCGGAGAATTATTGACTTTGGAAATTGAACAAAGATGGTTGAAGGGACTTTTTTTTAAATCAACCATAACTCCGTACTTCCTTCTCTATCCTTTGCTCTTCATTGCCCTTGTTATTCTTTCATGAAATATGAGTAATTGCAATAGGTAATGTCACGCCAAAAAACATGTTGAAACTCCTGCTTTTGGTTCAGCTTGGTGCGAATAAGAGAATTATTTCTCATGCATGATACTGCCACAACCACATCTACACAACATGTAGCCAACAGGATCCAGGCAAGTCTGAGTCTGAAAGGAAGGAATTAAATGTTTCTGCCAAGGCAAGTTAGCACTAAAGGCATCCAGGATCTGCAACTCTCACTTGTGGGATGAACCCAGGATTTGTAACATTGTGCAAAATTCTTTAGAATTAAAAGTCAGTTTACGTGCATTGAAAGAACAATTCACTTAAGCCAACAGTTGAAGGTTTTAATACCTAATCATTTTAAGACCTGTAAGTCAATATGGCTCACTAATCTCACTAATGTACCACATCTGAAAGTCGTAGGCTTATGACAAATAAAAAATGGCAAGTTCACAAAGCAAAGGTTTTTTGGACAAAATAGGTATTTTATTAATTAGTCTGCCTGAACTGCACACATTTTTTACTGAGTTGTATTTTGATAAACTATTTTGTACTCTGCTTATAATTGTACTCTAAATTGGGCAATGAAAGGTGAGTGTGGTAGTAGGGCTAGAAATCTGTGAATTTGGTTATGACTTAAAAGATCATGTATTTGATCCCTTGTGCATTAAATCCTTGAGTGGGGTGCTCAACCCCAAGTCTCCCTGATTGTTAAATATACATGCCTTTGGCCAAGAGTGTCAGCCACATGCAAAAACTTAACACCTCTTCTAGTGTAACCAGATCTTTGGGATTATCTATGTTGAACAAGCAGCCTATAGGGTTGTGTTAAATACCACAAATGACATGTACACACTGTGTGTGTTTTTCACATGCCAGTGAATCTTAGCAGATCAGAAGCTTGTGGAACTCAGTTTGCCTTAAAAAAACCTTCTCGTTTTCACAGGTACAATCTTCCATCAAAGCAGTGTGAAATTTACTAATTCATGTGTGGAATGATAGACATGTTAAGGTGCCTCTGCACAGATACAACTGTCCTAATAATATGCGCAATATGTCTTTCAGTGTGCAGTCCAGACTTTGCATGTCAAAAATGTTTTCACATTTTTACAGAATACAGAAATTATTGATTGACTTTGCTGCATTTTAAATGTAAATGTATCATTGGGTTAAGTTTACAGTAAGTCGGAAACTATTGAGTGACCATCGTAGTTTTAAAGTTGATGAGTTATTGCACTTTTTAAATATTTTTAGCTATGTAGCAAAGTTGCCTGGGGTTTTTTTTTTTTTTTTGTGTGTAAATATATCTGAAATGGTCTATGAGGAAACAGAACCAGCCAGTCTGGTTTAAAGAACCATAGGGGAAAACCCCCAGCCTGTGAGTTTAAACGCCTGTCAATTTGCCAGAAAATCTGATTTTAATATGAGTTTAAGGTCAACAGCAGTTCCTCTGTTGTCTTTGTTAAAAAGAAAATAAAAAAAAAACTGTAAACTGATATATCCAGCACGAGAATGCTGGAAATTAACCTGGGAATGACCTAAAGCGTGCAAGCTCAACATGCAATCTACGATTGTTGGCACCCAGGATGGGTTTCCCTTTTAATCTTCCTTCTGATATTGTCTTTCGAGAATTTTTCCTTGCTCCCATCACCTATACTAAGGTGCTGCAAATAAAATGTAATTGTCGTCGTTGTTGTTGTTGTTGTGGCTCTGGCTGTCTTACATAAAGGCATATATAAAAAAAAAAAGTCTTATAAAAATTATTTTTCATTTACGAAATGAATTTGCAGCTGGCTGATGAAATGGCGTTCATTTATTGCAGGCAGTGTGGATTCTCTCTGCATCCTTCAGAATGAATGGCACAGAAATAAAGATTTCCAGTTATTTTTGCTGTAGCATTAGGCAATAATTTGTCTTCTCAAGCATCATTAATGGGCATAATGTTCTTTTTTGTGGGCTTCTTTTGTTTTGAAATATTGTCCAAATATCTATTTATTAGCAATGGACTTACTGACATAGACAAACAGAACAGTTGCTCCCAGGTGATAGGGGGAAGTTCTTTCCCAAAGCACAGAAACAGGTTCAGGCCAATCCATACTGGATGAGAATGTAATTGCTGCAAGCACAGAAACAACGTGCGGTGGCTTGCCTATCGTTAAACATGCGGGTAAGCCTGTATCACATTTTGTGTTGTGAACAACTGAGCAAATGGTGTTAATACTTATTTTTGCATGAATCATAATTAAAAGTACACTAAAAAAAATTCTGGTTTTGTTGTGAATGTTTTTTAAACGTACCAAAATCATCATGCATTCTCTCACAGAGTGGAGAACTTAAATTTACAAGTAAACAGCAAACATGTTCAATGCCTTTTATTCACCTTTTATTCAACTTAAACACCCCACCCTGGTATTTCAGTGTGAGTAAGCTTTAAAATATAGCGGGTTGTCAAATAAACAGTGATATACAACCTCCATATGACCTCCTATGTCATATTGCATATTTTCAATAATGTATATTATTGTACAAATTGAATGTGGTCCCATTTGAGCTATGAATCGTTTCACTAAAGCTAACAGCTTACAAGCATGAGGCTTTTTTTTTTTAAAGGACAAGCATTTCTTCAATTTCTTGTGTTTAAAGGCCTATCCTGTAAGTCTCAATGCAGCTAATGTCTAGATTTAATGTCTAGATTTTCTTACGACTTCAACCTCACACCTTCTCATGGCTTCCTAGAAGTTTAGCTTTTGGAGTTTGAGCCACCAGATGACAATAGGGCCTACTCATTTAGGGAGAGTTAAGATAACACATCATGGGTGTGGCCATCACAGCCTCACCCCAAATGTCTTCAGTGACCCCACTATTATTGCTTTGCAGTTTATAAATCTTGATAAATGACTAAATGTATATTAATAAATAAAGTTATAGAGTTATTAAAGTTATAGTTTAGGCCAATAGTTCAAATATATCTATAGGTTTATATGCATATGGACCAAAGACATTTATCTGACTGTTCAAAATCCAATTGATCTACTTTATCTTCATGTAAGATCATTTAAAAATACCTAATATAGTAAGAGTATGATTTCAGCTTTCATTTACTATATAGGATTTTCAGTGGGTCAAAGGTTAACATGTTCTTGTTTATATTTTACGGCATCATTAATTGCTTTCCACAAGCTTTTCACAATACTTTGGGAATTTTATTCCATTCCTCCTGACAGAACTTGTGTAACTCATTCATGTTTGTGACCCTCCTTGCTCAGACATGCTTTATCAGGTCACTCTGCAAATTTCCTATGGGATTCAGGTCAGGACTTTGTGATGGCTACACCAATACTTTCACTTTGTTGTCCTTGAGCTATTTAGAACTCTTTTAATAGTGACACCTTTAACTACTTTAGCTGTTCTTCTGTTGTTGTTTTGGGGTTCAGCTGAACGTTTTTGGACCAAAGTTCATTCTCTGGGATTTAATTTGTGCCTTCTTCCTCAACAATGCAATGTCTGTGTGGTCCTACAATTTTTACACTTGCATGCAATTGTTTGTCATGCATACTGTTGTTTGCAAATTACTCCTATGGAAGATCCAGACTTGTGGAGTTCCACATTCTATTTTTGAGTTCTTGGCTGAGTTGCATGGATTTCCCCAGTGGTATTGGAGGCAAAATGGCCCTGGCTCTAAAGGTAAGCCCTTTTACAGCCACAGGTGTGTTCCAATTAACTCCTAATTGTGCCAATTGGCCAAATAAAAGCTTCCAAAAGGCAATGATAATTTATGGACTTTCCCAGACTGTTTTATGAGGTTTTTTGTTTATTCAGACTTTGTATACGTAAACTTTTGACCCACTGGTATTCTGACATAGCGAATTAAAATCACTTATGTAGACGAGATAATAGACTAAATGTATAATAACATAAAATGTGTGGAGTTGTGGAAAACAAGAGAATGAATATTTTTAGCTTACATGTATGGTGAATATAAACTCTTGGCCTCAGTCGGACCACCAGCGTATCACAGGGCACCATGCATAGACATTCACAAACCTATTCACTTCTACCACATACTTTAGTATGCACAAACCCTCGAAGATTGATTAACATCAGACATATATGTTTGGATGTCTACCATCAATTTAATGCTTGTAGCTGTGGAATCAGGATGTAGAAAAAAACCCTAAGGGCACTGAATATGTCAGTTTCACTTTATTCTACCATAAATATTTGGCTTAGCTTAAGTGTGAAAGATAACCTTAAGCCTATGCTTGCATAGAGGTCTTAGACTGTTCTTCATTACCTATTGCAAGTTATTTAATGCCCTTATTAAGTACTAGGTCTATACATGTGGGCTTTTTACAGTTCGGCCCAAATGCTGTCTGGGTAAAAAACAGAAACCGTAATGCCTGTTGCTAAAACACTGTTTCTGTTTTGGATGAATGTGTTGAGTGATCAAAAATGTCATGTCATCAACCTTCGCAAATGCTTCTGGACCACTAGCAGCTCCAAAGAATGAATAATTAATCCACTGTTCATTTAGAATAATAACAAAGGTTTTTCCATTTATGTCAATAGTGTTCATTGCAAACAATTTGCATTTTAGGAGCAAATCGTTGGTATCGGTACATCTGGTCAATCAAGAGTTTATTATTTTATAGAAATGGTAAAAATGAAGTTACTAGGCCATTGCAGTGGAAATAAAGTTGATCCCAATAATATATTTTTTTTAATTATATATACTTTGGCTAGTCTTTCTTAAACTTACAAATTTGTCAAAGTGTTCAATCATTTTAAATTCAAACCCCAATAAAAGCTCATTTGTCTTATATTCTATTGTATATTAAGTTATATAAAGTGGATGAAATACAGACTGGAATACACAGAGTTTAACTTATTTATATTTAAAAGGCAATGTTTTATACAAGATAAATCATCTACACTGAGGGAATGTTTGCACTTTTTCCAGTTTCCAGATAAAATTCCAAACTTAACTTTTTGTTTGTTAGTAACACAATAAGTTTTACATTTACATAATGTAAGTACACAAACACAATCAATCTTTTATCTGTTACTGTTGAGATTTTTGCTTCCAGACCATTAGGTCATAAAGGTAATCAGCTTTATGCCTTTGGCCATCTAAAACTACACAGAGCACAAAAGGTAGTAAACTGTTTTAGGACAAAACCAATACATTTGTGATCATGGTATTTGTGAGCCAATGTGTTTGTCCAGATGTTCAGCATCAACAAATAAACACGTAAACCATGTTAAAGTAACACGCAGTTAAGCAAAAACGATTATTGAATAAATCAACTTTGTATATGTGAATTTAAAACAGATTGATTTCGTTCACTTTTCTGAGTGTGGGTCATCTTTCCTGTGACATTTTTCAAGGATCATTTTGCTAATTGTAAATAAAATCCCCTTGGATCCAGTAAATAACAGGGAAGTGGATGCCCTGCACAAAGTACTGATGAAAAACTGACAGCAAAGAACAGATTTCTTTCTTATCTAAACACTTCAGCATTGATCTTCCATCAACATTTGTTGGTTTCCCTCTTTACCACAATGTCTATAATAGTTTGACTGCCAAACTTATGGGTCTTATAACTCAGGCATGTTTACAGCAGGATTACTTTTAGACCAAAATAAAAATTCTGCACAAACATTTGTTTTGGCCCACATCTTAAATACTGCTAAAACTTTATGTATTAAAAATCAACCATATTTGTCCCAGATTTTTTTAGTATACCATAGCAAAATTGACACCACCACAACCAGCTGAACCAGCACACAAGACTAGAATGAAGTTGAAACAAACATGTGATCTTTGCTGTGCATGAGGTTCATGTGAAACACCATAACATTTACCTCAGGTGCCTGGGCTTTTTGCTGAGTATGCATTTCGAGGTGCATCTGTGTGCCAAATATCATGTATCAAGTATCACTTCTGTTTATTGGACATACAGAACCTCCATTTGAATGACAGAACCACTTGAAGTGTGAATGGATGAGGATTTCAACCCCGTGATCCTTAAAAAGGGAATTTCCATTATGGTGCTCCAGGAATCATGGCACATGAGACACACCCTCTTGTTTGTGAAACATTAGCTTTCACTCAAGTTAATATGTACACACTGTTCAGTGACCCATTCAGTGAATATGCTGAAATATACTCAATCTTCAGGGCCTGTGTAATGAGACAGCGTCATATCAAATGGAACAAAATGGAAAACGAATAAAAGTTTTCTGTTGAATTTGGTTTGAATGAAATATACAAATGCATTTGGCATTTTCAGAATTATGGTTTCCTTTCCTCACTAAAAGATAAAACAATGTTGTTATATAACACGTTACATTTATCCATGCATCTGTTTTTATTTATTTATTTATTTTTTTTTTTTTTTCGCATTATACAATTTTTGCTTTATTAGTCATATAATTTTCTTTTAAAGTGGCATATAAAGACACTATTCCCTATTAAAAATAGCCTCCTTGTGGGTTCTTTGGAAAATGATCATTCCAATGACTAGAAACTTTGTCGGTCAGCTCATATTTAAAGCTCATTTTAGAAAAAAAAAATTAAATAAATCTCTCTCTCTCTCTCTCTCTCTCTCTCTCTTGTATTTTATGTGAGAACTGTTAAAGATGACATCACGGGATTACAAAAAATAACATTTTATTGTAAAAAACCAACAAACAAACAAACGAGAAAACAAAAAAAAATGATAATAATATTAATAATATTAATAATAATAAATGAACAGTTTGTTCGTCATCGATACTGACCAGCATTTTAACAAAGCTTCAATGAAAGTGAAAACGTAGTCTTTGCTAGAGCCTGTAGGTTATGACCATAGCAAGCAATACATGACCAATTTTAAGATTTTTTTTTTTTTTTTTTTTTTTTTTTTTTTTTAATGAGTTATCAAAACGAAAAAATAAAATATTGAAATGGTTTCTGGCGCTGTACAAACAATGCTTCGACAAAGTGCTCTTATAAGTAACACAGCTCTGAGCCGGAGGAATCTCTTCTACAGTAAGCTTCCTCTTCGAGAGCTTGGTAAAAACAGTCTGAGGGGCTGTAGTAAGGGGGTGTGTAGTCTGGTGCCATGGTGCCATCCTGCAGACCGGGCCAGTGCGAC
>JAAIIK010000187.1:1395676-1401208 GCA_014706435.1 Silurus glanis
TCATACATGTTTTGTCCCCCACATGTTAGAGTCTTGTTTATGTTTTCGTAACTCGGTTGAATGATTTGTAACAGAAAAGTATCAACCTAATCTTTGATTTAAAAAGAAAGAAACCTATTTACATAGTTGCGCAATAGTCATTCAATGGTTCTTTGTGGCAAAGGGCGCCAGGTAAATGGTTTCAACGCTGCGCATTACAATAGGCGCACGTGCAAAAGTGTGATATTAGTCTTATCATTTTAATCAAAAACTCATTTGGGAATGGTGCATCTTTATTTGATAAGACCTTAATCTGCTGAAATCTGCAGAAAAATCAGCATTTCTTGGAAAAAAAAAAAAAAAAAAAAAAAACCCTTCCAGCACCCTGCTGGGACTAGTGGCGTATGCAGATACTATGGTATGCAGAGACACGTTAAGAGCAGGGAAAAGCACCGCACCCACTCAGGAAACACAACTAAATCCCGCGTGTACTATGGAGTGTGAGAATAATCGCAATCGGCGTGTGTGTGTGTAAAATCTCATCCAAAAATACTCTGCACGGTAAGAAGCTATATACATTTATATTGTCGGAAAGAAAATCGAGAGCAAACTTTAGGAAAAAAAATCTGTGCGGCTGCGTGAAACGGAGCTTCTTTGTGCGTTTTTTGTGTGTGTGTGTGTGTGTGTGTTTGTGTGTGTGTTCGGAGTGAAGTGTGTTGTTGCATGCTATAGAAATAAAACAGAAATCCTCCGATCTCGTTTCATCACGATTGATAGGATGCTGAGAATAGAAGTGCGAATTTATGAATAAACGTCTTGAATCTCGAAAACATTGGCAAAAAAATTCCTAAAAAAAAAAAAAAATCATAATAAGCTGTTGAAATCGGTTGCCTAATCGATCACAAATGATCCATAACACGATCGAGACATTTAAAAAAAAAAATGGTGATGTAGTTGATAGTCGGTGAGTGGGCGTCTTCGTGAAAAACTTTCAAATATGTCTAAAAGTTGCTATACAAGAAGAGAAGGAAAAAGGCTAAGATAAAAAAACAACGCCACGCTATGGCGGAGCTGATAGAGGCAGCAGAGGTGAAACTGGCACTGATGCTGATTAGATTGCGACAGTTCAGTGCACACTCACACTTACTCTCATATAACTATTCATATCACTTATACCGACACCTCAAATCGCGTTGGAAAAATATTCTGATTAGTCTGCGCTCAGATAGAAGAGTAAAAAAAAAAAAAAAAAAAACCTGGCCGTTATTCAGAGGGAGAGAAAAAAAAAAAAAAAAAACCCTTGGGCAAGATGCATATTTAACACACTAAATCAAATATCATATTAAACGAGTAGCCTACACTACATCCACATGAAATCATAAAATGCGCACCATAAATCGGAATACAAGAAATATGAGATGTCTAAAGCAAATCATGCGCATGAGCACAACACGTGGTCTGCTTACTGTTATTGAATCAAAGTGCATTAAAGTTACTTGTAACACAGGTAGAAAAAAAAAAAAATACAAACGCCTTTCTAAGTTTTTTTGTGGAAAATCTATTTGTAATACTCCTGGTTAGAGCATGCACGAGCTTCTTGGTCATGCTTTCTTTTCTTTTCTTTTTTTTTTTTGATTCAATAATTTGTTGTAAACCCATTTTTTTAAATCCATCTCTTGTATTTGTTTTTTTCCAGGTTCCAAAAGGAGAAAGAATAAAACGAGAAGAAAGAAAAAAAAAAAAAAAGTACATCGACTCACCAGACATTATTGGCGTGAAGAAGAGCAGGACCCAGTGAAACACCCCAAGCGCCTGTTCTTGGCTCTATTATATGGGCAAGAACGAAATATTGATAAAATTGTCACAAAGTCTCATACAATCACCTTCACAACACTCTCACTATGTACAATCATGCAGTAATATAGGCAGGGAAGCATTAGTTTGACTATTTCTACAGTCAAGCCAGGTATTTAAAGTCCTAAGAACTCAATGATTTGACAATGATTTGATTGCGCGATACTTTCAATTTGAATATTCAAAGACTTCGCAAAAATACTTATATCTTTGCGATATTCGCTATCAGAGCGCATGTAAGAGCACTTCCTTTAATAGAATATTGCACTAATTCACACTTTGACACAAAAACCAAAATATATTTTTGACATTTTATCACCCTTTTGATAATGATGCCAGGAGGTTGGCTCTAGAGCTCTCTTTGCACTTTACAAGATCACTGAGCGAGCAAATGTGGTTCCAAACAACACACAGCACCATACACACATCCTACAGTGCCTAACTATAGAAATAAATAAGAAATTATAATGTTATGGGACTTGACAGTAAACCATTTTTCCAGAAATGTAGGCATGGTGGGCGTGGCATATAGTGGCAGCCATTTTGACCATCAGAGCATGGGGAGATGGTGCTCTCTGACACACACTTCACATGGGAACA
This sequence comes from Silurus glanis, assembly GCA_014706435.1. Classification (NCBI taxonomy): domain Eukaryota; kingdom Metazoa; phylum Chordata; class Actinopteri; order Siluriformes; family Siluridae; genus Silurus; species Silurus glanis. The sequence goes on from JAAIIK010000187.1 coordinate 1,398,110, forward strand.
CTTCTGGGATGTGTATGATTTTTTTTTTTATGAAGATCAGAAGGAGCCTGAAATTGATTTTTAATCAATTTGGAATCTGACATTTTGTGCAAGAGCTACCTTTAGAGGAAGCTATTAGTTGTATCAGTCTCATGTATATGAAAGCACCTTAAATCAAATGATGTTGATGTTGATGTTTCTATACTGATAATACATATATATACATAATATATTTAAAACAATTTATTTATTACTCCCTATCAAGAATTTTGTCAATGTAAATTTGCGAATTTCACCTTTTTTTTCTCTTTACAATATTTCTTTCCTAATCAATTAGCATGCAATGTTTACTATAAGGACCATACTATATATTATTCATATTATCCAAATATTGAGCTATTAATAAATGATGCATCCATTTAGGATTTGTCCAAACGTGTCAAATTCAAATGTCTACAAAAGAATCATTTCTAATAAATAAAAAAAAAGTTTCTAAAACAATTGTTCAGGTGATATATGTATGATTTTTTGCATTCCTCGTTTATTTGAGATGTGAGATTGATATTTTATCATTAATTATGGTAACTGTCAGCAGTCGTTTAGTTTATTATAAGGCAATTTTGGAAATGCCAGACATTTAAGCACCATATGACTAGTTTATATGTGTATATATATATATATTATGTGGACGTGATTCACGTATATTATGTAGACGTTATTCTAGCTTTCTTTCTTTTTTTTCTTTCTTTTTCTGTCTTTTTTTTCCTTTTCTTAGTGTTTTATAAAGAGACACCTGTCGTTTGGACTTCAACTACTCAGTTCTGCCTACTTCATATGTTTACCAATGAAACTGAGCATACATAATTATCATTCTAAAAATATCCAACAATATTTAAGAGTTTTCATAGGGTTTGTGCGTGTATTAATGCTTTGGCTGGTCCGGATGGGTTCTTCCCTCCTGTCGCCACCACGTGGTCCGAAAGGTGAACAGCTGGCCAAGAGCAGGACAAAGACCATGAACACTGAGACAAGATTGTGATTACAGCACAAAATTGTAAGGTCTCACAGGCATATTACTTCTGCCAGATTCACATAAGCATAGCCTAAGTTGAAACCAATGCAGTTATTTTGGGTAGATCCTCAAAATATGAGAGTATGATTGATTTATTAACTATAAAGTAAAAAAAAATATAGAATTATTTGGCCATTTAGAACAACACAGCTTTTCTGCAAATTCCAAAGTTTCCAAAGAAGTATTTAAGTCTAATCATTTATACACCAGCAAAGTCTAAGATTTGAAACACGTGCTAACAATTCGGAATAACCAAAAGTCCAAGAAAAGGTTTATGTCAAACAAAAAGGAATACGACAGAGGAAAAAAAAAAATGAAAATGTTCTGCTTACAGTTTATTTATCACATAGACATTGCTGACGTGACATCACCGAAAACTCCTTGATGAATCTCTTTTGAAAGTAGACTATATAAAATGAGTTCTATCATTGAAATCATACAATCATCTAAAACATACGATAAACAGAACATCACTTTACGAAGCAGGTGGTGTGTATTTAATGGAACCTTTTTTTTGCTTGCTTAAAAAGATACATTACAGTAGTGTTTAGATATTTGAATAGATATGCAACATATCAGTGAAATATATAAATAGAATATTATATTAAATTAAAATAAAAGAAGAAAGTCGAAAAGGAATGCCCTGCGTCTCTCCGCTATTCTTAGTAAGATGTCTTATCCTGTTGAGTTTCATGTTTTCCCCTTTCTAAGGAAATTTCTTGAAAAAACCTCATAGGCCATAATATTTAATTGTACATTTATGTGTGTTAAAGTTTGAGCATGTTTATTTCAAGCCGATCCACCACACTTAGTTATTTATCCCGATGTTTGTTAAAAAAAAAAAAGTTAAAAAGGGCTGTCCTTTGTTTCTCCTATATTCAACAAGCTTTTGCCAAGTTTGCAATTCAAATGCTCTGCATCAGAAAGTTCTCCTAATTTCACAGTGTGACCAAGCTCCAGTGGCATCTTCTTTGACCCATGGCAACATGTCATTCAGGGCAGATGAGGCATTCTCAGTGTCCTCCATGGACAGGGATGGCAGTTTGGCTACATGTTCACTATATGTGGGGAAGCTGGTAGGAAGCTGGAAAGAAGAGTGATATGGCACATCATCCAGAGTGTGCAGGGAGTAAAACTGCGATGAGCCCAGGCTGGAGCTCCTGGAGGACGAGCGGAATTGGCTGGGGCTGGACGGCTCCACAGACGTGGGGGCCAAACCGTTCCCACACAATCCCTCCGCTGGCTCCATCCCGGCCTGCTCCCAGGAATCCCTCTGTACACATAAACAAAAACAAGACTCAGATTCCTGGCTGTGTGTTAATCCTCAGATTGGAGAATGCCAATGATCTTATCAGAGATTAACATGACAGTTTAGCCTGTGGTACCAGGCTGATTACATATCTTTGCTTTAGGAATGCCCAATAACACTAACAGTTGTTTTACATGGAATTGTGTACATAAATGAGAAAATAGGATTAGAAATTAGGATTATATCACCAGCATCATGAGTCTGAAGAAAGCAGGACATTTCTATCAAAATATGCAATGAATGCACTCTTGACTTGGCCATATCAATATTATATTAAGCTTGTTGTGATTTTTTTCATTACTTTAATGAAGATTTTTCATTACTACATTTGACTACTACCTCACGAATAGCCTTACCAGCATAAAGTGAGAGGCGTCTCCAGGAAATGGGGTTAGTCGAGTGGCCAAAGCACTGGATGAGAAGATAGAACTTCCTCCCCCAGAGTGAGGAGCACTGCGGTAGTCACTGAAAGACTCAGGGTAATAACTATCGATTAGGGATGAGTAAGTAGACATTGGTGTAGTATCACAGGAGAAGGACTTCCCGGTCAGTGCTGAAGAGTAAATGTCTGTTGAGAACTGTTTGCTCGAAGGGCTAAAATCAGCATCAGAAAAGAATGGCCTTCTCATGCTATAGTATCCAGGCAGCGTATGGGAACCTGAACACAATGTGAATGAGCATGAGTCAAGCAATAATAATAATAATAATAATAATAATAATAATAATAATAATAATAATA
>JAAIIK010000187.1:1401218-1424978 GCA_014706435.1 Silurus glanis
TAATAATAATAATAATAATAATAATAATAATAATAATAATAATAATATTAATAATGACACTCATTTCATTGTAAGACCAACAACTTAGTGTACTGTAAAAATGATGTGAGTAGTCTACCTTATTCTACCGTATATACTAGTACATGTCACATGATTGCTTAATAGGGATACAGTTCAGAATTTGTCAACATTGTGAACATTTTGTTAACATTAAGTATGAGTTGTTTGGGCCACGTGATTGTTGTTATTGTTTCAATAATACAACCTTAACATTAGCCAAAATCTATGGGTTCAATGATCTAGTTATTTGTTTAACTAAATATCAAGCGACTTCTATTTAAAATTCATTTCAAGATGTCCACTTTAGATGAAAAGTTATTGTTATCTGCATTTTACGAAAAAAATTAGTTGGTCAAGATAGTTAATAAATGTATGTTCAAAATTCTTGTTCAAAACAGTTGCAGTAAACATGTATCATAAAACCAATGAGAGTCTAAGCAAGATACAGTTGGACTTTTAGATAAAAAAATAATAATAAAAAAAGAAAACGGTAAAATAGCTTTTAGGTTTGAGAAAAAAAAAAAACATTTGAATTTGTATTAATCATTATAAAAAAAATGATACTCACCTGCCATTTGGACGAGTGGGCTCTGAGCAGACACCCCCTAAAAACAGAGATAAAGTAAAAAGCTAAATCTCAAATGCACTGCTTTATGTCAATGGAATATGTGTATGACTGGAAAAGATATTACACTGATCCTCTTGTAGGACTAAAATATACCACTACGTCTACAATTTTAAGAGGTAAAGGTGTGTAATCTTGAAGAATAGGGACAAGCTTATAGTTAGGAATACTCATCTGCTAATTATTTTGGAGGCATGGGCTCGTCTCTTGGTGTAGGATATTGTAAGTGTGGCCATTTATGTGTGTTGTGCAATTTTCAATGCCTTCAGGTCCCTTTAGTTTATAATAGAAGTGTTCTCTTTTTACCCTGTTATTTGTTGTTAGTGTGCATTGGGTGGAGCAGTCTGCTACGACTGAAAAAGGTTGAGTTTGAATGGTGGTTTTGATACCTATTATTATTTTACATGTTGATCTTGTCCATTGGTTGCAATTTTTCTGCTTTCGCACTTCTACCTCTTTTAGTTTGGCTTAAAAAACTTATTTTGTTCATGTGCATTTTTTTTTTAAAAGATTAATCAGAAAACGTTTGCCGAGATGATTATTTTATGTATATCTACGCAGTCCATTCGTGTTAAATTATAAAAATGCATAATAATAACAAACCAGAGAAGTTATAACAATAACAAAAACTTGTGCTATTGCTTAATACAACCTACAATGCATTAAAAAATGTATAGCTTTTTATAAATGAGTTACATTTACATTACCCATTAATGAGAGTTTTGCAGCTCTTATTAATTATTTCCTTTAGGTTTTTCTTTGCACAGCCTGTGATGCAGAACAAACGAAGCAAAACAAAAACTTGTATAAAAGTAAACACATGAAGTCCACATGGAAATCATCTTAGCATGTCAAACGTGGACGAAGCAGCACACAGCGTACAATACTGATGCGATGGAGGTTCTCGATTATTTGCATATTACAGACATGAAAGAGTCGATATCAACGTAACCCTGGCTGGAGGGCAAGCAAATTTTGAGGCTTGGATTTGAATGTCATTTGCCCATCACAAGACTTCAAGTCCATGTTGCCTAGCTATACTTTAGTGCATCTCTGGAGGCAGGGTATGAAAAACAGGTTGCTGGGCAAAGAGCTTGTAGCTTTCTGTGCCCAAAAGGTGCTTGAGGAAAAAGTAATAAGGATGGAGCAGAGAGTAGATTGGCTACAAATATGGTGCATGTAATAATTAAACATTGCATCACTTTGTGTTCCTGTTTTATGTTATACATCTCTTCATAAAAAAAAAAAAATAATTAATTAATTAATTAATTAAAAAAAAAAATTCCTGATAGGATTTTGTTATAGGTTTCTACACAGAACAATTAAGATTTCCAGTAGTGGGAGAGCTAAAGCACACTTAAAGGTTCTAAATTTGACCTTTATACTGTACGTACGTGTGTTCTATGTCTGTCAGTTTGCATGGCAAGCAATATACAAATTCTAAGAAGAAATGACTTAACAAACCTTAAAACATTAGTCTTAGGTAAAGACAAATAACCAAACACATAAATATAAAAACAAAGAATCGATCAACCCTTTAATAACAAGATATAAGGGAAAAATCGATCTCGTTGTTCTCATGTGTTCAGCGTTCTTTAACAATACTATGCCTTCATTTATTTCGTTTTTCTTCTCAACTTTTTTCACAAACACCAAAAAACTTTAATGAGGCCCTACTGAGCAAAAAAAAAGTGAGTAAAACCTCTCGGCCTAGTGTTTACTTATCAGAGGTTGTCCCTCCCCCACATATCCGGCTTAACCTTCACAATACAGTTCATACAATTCACATGAGTGACAGGCAATAGGGCTTTTATACAAAAACTGAACATTTGCTTCTGAGGATTATTAGACACAGTGACATAATAGACAGTGCAAAGTATAAATGGATTCTAGAACAGTGTGATTAAATAGAGCATTCATGTCACAATGACATTATTCGAATCATGAACTGATTACTGGATAAAAACCCAGACAACTTGCACTATGAGTAGTTATTATTGTTCCCAAAATACAAAAATGTCACTTTGCAGAGAGAAGACAAACCGTATACATTCAATAAAATGCGCTGTTGGTTTTAACGTTGAGTTGGAAACGTTGCGTGTCATACCCACACCTTTCATCAGAAGTGTCGTTTCCAGTAATAACAATAAAAAAAAAAAACTATTGACAAATGAGCTATTATGAGTGTAATTGGATTCAGGTGCAAACAGAAAATAAAAATGTAGTTTTCACCACGGAGAGCTCATCAACTGGAAAAGTGAGGCCAGGTAAATCTTTTAAAACATCCCTGCACCTGTGCATGCTGTGTCAGTCAACACCTGAGGCCATTCTGAGTTAAAAAGAGGTACAAAAACCAGCAGGGTGTATTTACAGCTCAAAGTGCCCTCAATATTACAGGTTTGTTTTGTGCGCGCGCGTGTGCATGTGTATGTGTTTGTGTGGTGAAGCATCGTAATGCTGACATAGTCGTGACTTTGGTTTTGATTTACAGTGCAAGAGCTTTTCAGTGTTCCGGAACACTGCATTTACTTATTTTCTTCAGTTGCTTTATTACGTACTTATTAATACTACATAAGATTCCTGGTGTTTCTATTTGATCATTTTGACATTTTTACTTAAAATATACATAAATAAATATAAAAGGGGCAAAATTACAACCTTCAATGCAACACAAATTTATTCACGACGTCCTTTCTCTACTCAGATATAAAAAAAAATTTACTTTCTGTCTTCATGCTCTATGTTGAGTAGGGTTTCACTAATAATAAAAATATATTTGCATAAAGCATCCACATTTGTCCATGCCCATGTTAATTACAGTATTCAAAATGAAAAAGTACTCATTTAAAGTACATTATAACAGATACAAATGTGTGAATAAGTTGCGATTAATCACGAGTTAACTCATGACAATCATGTAGTCAATCATTTTTAAATATTTGAATCGCTTGACAGCCCTGACTGCGAATATACAGTATATACAGTATCTCACAAAAGTGAGTACACCCCTCACATTTCAGCAATCATTGTAGTATATCTCCTTAAGAGACAATATAATAGAAATGAAACTTGGATATATTTTTAGAGTAGTCAATGTGCAGCTTGTAAAGCAGTACAGATTTCCTGTCATCTAGAAAGCCATTATTGTCTAAATAACTGGCAACAAAAGTGAGTACACCCTAAGTGATAACAGCTGTACGTTACATGTCCTATTCATCATGTTCATGTTTTTGTCTGCTTGACAGGACCAGACAAATGTGTGTCTCTTTCATTAGAGCAGTTTAAATTGGGTGCTTTGAGTTCAATTCTCTCATACTGACCACTGGATTTTAAACATGGCACTTCATGGTAAAGACTCTCTGAAGATTTCAGAATTAGAATTGTTGCTCTACACAAAGATGGCCCCAGCTGTAAGAAGATCGGTAACACCCTGAAACTGAGTTACCGAGGCCAGGGTTATAGAGAGGTTTTCCAAGACAGGTTTCCACTCGGAATAGGACTCGCAAGGGTCAATCAAAGAAGTCGATTCCTCGTGCTGTGCATCGGGTGCAGAATCTGACTTCAAAAAACAGACTCATAAGTGCTGCAGCATTGCTTTAGATAGTGCAGAAGCAGAAGGTCCACTTGTCAGTGCTCAGACCAAACCCTGCATACTGCAACAAGTTGGATTGCAAGGCTGTCATCCCAGATAGAATTCTCCTCTAAAGCTGGCTCACAAGAAAGCCAAACAAACAGTTTGCTGAAGATGACCTGTCCAAGAGCATGAATTACTTGAACTTTTCTGTGATTTAATGAGACTAGGATAAACTTGTTTGGCTCAGATGGTGTCCAGCATGTGTGGTGAGACCTGGTGAGGAGAACCAAGAAAATTGTGCCTTGCCTACATTCAAGCATGGTGGTGGTAGCATTATGGTCTGGGGCTGCATGAGTGCTGCTGGTACTGAGGAGCTGGGGTTCGTTGATGGAAACATGGATTCCAAAATCTACTGTCACATTCTGAAGCAGATCATGCTGCCCCTACTTTAGAAACTGGGCAGAACGGTAGTTTTTCAACATGAAAACAACCCCAAACACACAACCAAGATGGCAACTGCCTTGCTGAAGGTGATGGAGTGGCCAAGTATGTCTCCAGACCTGAACTCTATTGAGCACCTGTGGGGCATCCTCAAGCAGAGGGTGGAGAAGCACCATGTGTCTAACATCCAGCAGCTCCATGATGTCATTATGGAGGAATGGAAGAGGATCCCAGTAAGAAAGTGTGCAGCTCTGGTGAATTCCATGCCCAGGAAGATTAAGGCAGTGCTAGAAAACAATGGTGCTCACACAAAATATTGGCAGTTTGGAGACAGTTTTGAATGTTCACTCAGGGTGTACTCACTTCTGTCTGTACTGCTATACAAGCTGCACATTGACTAATCTTAAATATATCCAATTTTTCTATAGTATTTTCCCTTGAGAATATATAATAAAATGGTTGCTGAAGTGTGAGGGGTGCACTCATTTTTGTGAGATACTGTATGAAACAAGTACAAAAATGTTCCAACCCTCACCTACCTATTAGTACACTGAGATAGATCTTTTCTAAAGTTTCAACAAATACCCAGGTACAGAAAAAACATCAGCAAAACATCAGCTTAAAAAAAACCCCCACTATAAATGCAAAATAGATTTGCTTGAGTATATGTGCGGTCCAGTGTGGTCTGCAACATATTGCAGTTCACAATGCATATACACCTCGTGCTAACACCAAAGACAACATGCTAGTGTGGTGAGTAAAAAAAAAAGTGAAATGCAAATGCTCTTTCCAGAGCACTGGATGGCAATTGCCTTTGCTAACACATAATAGAGCTAAATCAACTATCAGTTTTATTTATTTGTTAATTAATTAATTAATTTATTTATTCATTTAAGCAAAGTAGCACTTATTGTTTGATGTTTGTTTTCTGAAATTGTGACTCACTTTCTGTTGCTGTAACTGGTCTTAAATGATACTATGGGGATACTTTGGGGAAGATTTCCACTTCCCCAAAACAAATGTATGTGTAAGTCTCAAGTAAGTCTCATGTTTAGAGAAAAATCTTATTTCGATACAGCTGGGGAAAACGCTGCTGTAATCACAAAGCCTGTCCTGTGCTCAAAACCACAATTCTTACACTCGATATCCTTTCAACACACAGCACAGTTTGCATTTCTTCATCTACAGTGACTATACTATACTATAATGATTTATTGTTGCAGAATCGATCTCTCTGGCGTAATTCAGTAGACGATAGGTCACGTTTGGATCCTGGTTCCTCTTGGTGTTTTATCTCAAATATAATGCTGTGTATAGTTCATTTTCTGTTCAGACACTTTGCGCTATTTCAATACAGTATAGAGTTATAGAAGAGAAATATGAAATGTTATCCTAATGAGTAGAGGTTTGGACTCAAGAGTGCTTTCTTGCATATTTATATCTGGATTTTTGTAAAGTTGCTTGGTCACAATATCTGCTAAGATTCTTAGGCCAAGTCTATTTATATGAAAACATCCTCCCACTATTTTATTTGATTCTTCAAGCTGGAACATATAGATTTTAACAAATAGATTTATTTGTTGCCATCTGCAGTTTTTGGGTCAGAAGAAAAATTATGGTTTTTTTAAAACATTACTTTTCCAACCATTATGAAGCAAAAATATTTGTATGTATTTTGTAACATGTAAACTGTGGCAAGAATAAAAATATCAGTCAATTTATTGAGAAAGATTTACAAACTGTCCCTGGAATTACAGTTGTCTTAATAAAGACAGTGTTGTTGACAGAATTGTATTCAGTTTAGTGCTATTAACTGCTTTTCTTATTGAATCTGTATTTTCTGTATTGTGTCATATTGTCTGTATTGTCTCATATAGTCCATATTGTCTTGTATAGTCCAAGCTAAATGTACAGTATAGTGTTATTTATGTTGTCAACACGCTTGGCCAATAAACTTGATTCTGATTCAAATGTAGAAGGAATTTCTTTATATGATGTTTAGAGGGTATTTACAGCATTGCATTATTTTTCAAAAAACACACGACCGTAACGGTTCATAATAAAGAAACCTTCTCATTACGTTACAGAAGAAATACATGAAATAAGAATTAAGCAATGCCAGGCCCGATACCCCAAAGCTTCATTTATAGTATGTAGTTATGAAAAGCTTGGGCTGATGCTCAGCATGATTATAATATAAGCGTGCAAGCTGTTGAGCTCTTCTACTGTTGCTATTATATTCAGTACAGTAAGTGTGGCAAGTGCCTCCCTTTGCAGTGTGTCAAGTTTAGACCTGAAACTTTGTTTACACCTGTAGCCAGTCTGTCTCTCCCTTTTTAGTTAAAAGGCCACAGACTTTACAAAAGCCAGCTGAAACTCCAAACACTTTTGTGTTGTCCGGTATTTGCTCAATTTACTCTTAAAAGATTTATGTCTATGACCACAATGCGACTCCTATATTTAAACATATTTCCTGCTACTTTTGTTCCTCTTTTTCTACAAGACCTAAAAAAAACGAGTGTATTTTAATCACTAAGTAACATTCAAAACATGTAACTGATTACCAAAGATATCTCGATAACACAATAAAATAAAACAGCATTTGTCTAGCATTTTACCTACAATTGTTAAGTGACACGATTGCAATACACAAACTTGGTCATTTACAATACTTTGCATTAAGGATTGCTATCTATTTAAGAAAATGATTGCAGTTTTCAAACAAATGATTTTTTCCCCTGACATCTATGTGCTTACAGAGCACTTTTTGTGACTCTGAAGAAAAAAAAAACCTCAGTGGCCAGATATTTATTCATGCCTATGCATGACGCTTTTACTGCCGTGTGTGCTGCTGTCCATAAAGTAACCTGGTTTTTGTGTGCTTGTTTGTGGGCTTTCTTTTCTGATACTGCCTGAATGAATCCAAAGTTAAGATGGCAATGCAAACAGAAGCGCCTCCACCGAGAAACAATAGCGAGGACTTAACCATGAAAGGCTGGCGTTGCTGCTGCAGCAAGATGTCTAAAAGCCTTATTCTAGCCAGTCTGGGACAACAATGGCAGACTTGTCTGTGGTCTGCAGGAAGAACAATATTACTGGGCAGGTGTGCGAGACTCTGACTTTGCATAGGCAGACCACAGACCAAAACGGCAGCTTAACTTGCTGTGGCATGGTGTTCGTGACCATTTCCATTGTTGGTTATTGTTGCTGCCTTCATTGTGAATGCACATGTGATTGCTATGTTCCTTTTAGCTACTTATCGCTTATGTTTTGGTATTTGCTGATGGGCTTTGCATTACCACACAAGATGGAGAAAAAGAGCCAGATTGAAAAAGGCATGTACCTCGGACCAAAGATGCGAGAATCATTAAAATACAACGATAATCCCATGGGCAAATAAAAGTGCAAAGCCATGCATAATGTTACCAGATAGCCATACCAACTGTTTTTAACTGACTGTTTGCAAGCAATAAAAAAAAAAGAAAAGTGCATGGGAACTACGATGTAGGCTGAATTTCAGTTTAGCTTTAGGGCCAGGCACAGTAAATGTTAAACTTACAGTAAAACGTGGTCCACTGGTTTGGTGTGATCTCTTTTCAGCCAGCAGGTCCTTTACAGTGTGCTTGACTCTGACACCCTGATACACTCGCTTGGAATACTCTATAAAAATCAGAGATATCTCAACACTGAACAGCAAAAAAAAAAAAACAACATTAAATGACAAAAAATGATTTCCTCAAAGACAATTTAGTTCATTTTAGTCCTTAAAATAATATTTACGCATACATATATAGCGAATTGTCTCGGAATACCCATGCATGCTGTTTACAAAACTGAAAAATAAACACCAACAGCTGTGTTCCATTAATGTAGGCTATGTTTTAAGAAACCAAAAATGAAGTTTATGTACAAACGTGGTTCATGAAATCGTGATCAGAAAATATCTATACGTGATTCATGCGTGAATAGGCATAGGCATGCTTTTGCTTGAGATTGCACAGGTGACATTTTGATAATGTCCTGCGCCTACATGGGGGTTTTTCTCACAGTTAAAAGGTCGGGCAAGTTTTGATCAGTGCAAAATAGGCCCATATTAAATCTAGGACAGCGTAATATCACAGATGACTCAACAATGCAATGCAAAGGATGCAACACCTGAGGAACATTTAAAAGTAAAAGGCAGATAGGTTTGCATTAATAACCAGTTGGATTAACATTCCTGGGCAGCACATCTCCCTGTTGCCATATTTGCAATTTAAAAAGCTCCGAGATAGGAAATTGCATGCAAAAACCATAGTAGTATTATGTAAAAGACCACAGATTTATGAATGAAATGCAGAGGCTATGATTAGTTTCATTGCCTCATCTGCCTCAAAGTGACTAACTGATTCAAGTTAAGTTGTCAATTATGATAAGCGCTGTTTTCCAAGCTTGAGATTACCTTTTGTTAACTTTCGAGTCTTCAGAATCGCAGTCTAATATTGTGAAATAATAAAGAGTAGAGTGCAATTCTAAGAAATATAGTTTCAGTACTGCACATGGATTAATTGAGAAAATCACTGTAACCTATGCTATAGACTGCATCCCAACTTATCTTGACCTCCCAAGCTAAAATATAGTTTAAGCCACTAAGAGTTACTGTAGGATATTCAGCTTACCAGATTCCATGTTGAAGATCGGGTTAGTTTGCGTTGAGAGAAAATAGAAGGCAGAGTCTCTATTCCAGCAAAATGCCAGTGTTTGCTTCGAAATGCGAACAGAATTTGATCATGGTACCATAGACGTTGGATCTTAACTAAGCCTAAATGCTACTTTTCCATCAAAGCTGAATGAGTAGGCAGCCTTTGAAATGACCATCACCAGTTTGTTTAAATGCAAATAAATGGCAGGACGTTTTTCCAATATTTGCATCTATGTTCTAGATTAAAGTACAGAGGACACTGAAAGCAAGGCAACATCACTGGCAAACTCCATTCTCTCCCTTTTGCCATTTGTTTGGTATCTTGTATTTGATTTTAGAATTGTAATGATTGAGAATAATGTACAGAAACTAATCTGAACATTAATATCTGACAACTGAACTAGTGGTAATGAAACCCAAACATTTGATATTATAAATACAAAACTATTCCCAAAGCAAAATGTGACTTCCTAAAATATATAAGTTGTTATATGTTAATCTGTTTTAACGCCTGTTTTGGGGATTTTTGTAGGATTTAACTACATTATAGGTTGAATATAAAGGCTACTTTGCATGAATAAAAATTATTTAAAAAAAAAAAAAAAAAAAACAGACTTTGCCTGTGTATCCATTTAGATTTTTTTTTTTTTTTTTTTTTATCGAAAAAAGTTATGGTCTGAGTAAAAATCGAATTACTTATAAGACAAATGCTAGCAGATTGTATAGAAATGAACAGTATGCATATAACAGGATGTGTCTAAAGCACATCATGTCTATCTCCAAAATATTACATTTTTCTTTTCAATAAATGATATTGCATGTACAGTGCAACTGAATATTCAATCATTTTACTTCTGTAAAGCTGCTGTGGGACAATGTTTATTGCAAAAAGTGCTATACAATTATAATAGAATTTCATTCATTAGGTTGATATACCAGTTTACTGCACACTAAAGCTTGACATAATGTGGCCTATTACATGACTTTACAAATCATGCTAAAGTAATGGGCGGCCACATGGGAACCTGTCTTGTATTATTCATAAATCTGAACTGAAATTGCTAATGTGTCGTGAGTCAAAAAGTTAAGTTAAGATAAAAAAAAAAAAGAAAGGTTTTTCCTGTTCTAACATGTCGTCGCTTCGGGGTAAATGTCAGTTAGCATCTTCCCTCCTCACAGTGCAGATTCAACATGTGCTGTCTTCTTGCCGAAGTGATGGCTATTGGCTTTTTTTTCTCATTAATGAGTGATGTTTCATAATGATGTTTCAGTAACAGAATAGGAGCTTGTAGATACTCCACAGCCCTGTGCTGCCCTCTGTCGGAGATCTGTGGAGTAACACCTAATGCTATTCTTGCCAAAGAACTTCCAGTTGATAAAATAATAATAATAATAATAATAATAATAATAATAATAATAATAATAATAATAATAATAATAATAACTAAAATGAAGTAGGAAGTTTTAAGTATAAAAAATTAAAAGGAACGTATTTGAAAATACAGCATTAACAATTAATAGTATTTGAATGTATTTAGTGATTTAAAGATGGGAAGTAATGAAGTACAAATATTTTGTTACTGTACTTAAGTAGACTTTTTTGGTATCAGTACTTTACGTCTACTTTACTTCTTTACTCTTTTCGGACAACTTTTTACTTTCACTCATTACATTTTTTACACAAATATATTTACTTTCTATTTCTTACATTTTCAAACATAATCTTTTCTCTGCTTATGTTCTACAGTACATGGTGGTTGTTAAGCCGAGATACATTCATTAGATAACAAAATGTGAAATCCGTTTGTATTAATATATTAATATGATATAAGGTCCAGTTACCAGAATGACTCTAAAACAGGCAGTAGTAATGGCTACTTTTTACTTAAATACATGTCAGAGCCCTAACTTTTTTTATTTTGCCTTGGGTGAAAAAGTGTAGGCAGTACTTCAGTTTATTAAAACGTGAGTATCTGTACTTCTACTTGAGTGAAGGATGTATTTTGCCATCTCTGTTGATTTGTATAATACATTGAACCTAATAAAGAGTAAAACAGTGGTCTTAGACATTCAGACATGAAGGGATGACAAGAAAAATAGCTAGTCTGGTCTCTTAGGAGTTTGAACACAGCTCGCAAAAAAGACAAATGATGGATTACAGTATCTCCTCCCCTTGTCTCACATGTCTTGTTATCAAAAGGGAACAGCCAGTACACATTCCACTCCACTGTTTTAGAGGGGAAATATTCCTCCAGCTCAAGCACTTGGGATCACACTCACAATCCTTTACTTTGCCTTGTTCTCCTGTCTGCATCCTAAAAAGGGAATCTTTTCTTTGAAAATGTCACCATCTAGAAGACTGACGTCAATTCAAGACATTTCTCAGGGCTCCAGGGAAAGGCTGAGAGGGTATCTGAGAAAGACATTTGTAAATGTAAAAAAAAAATAAAAAAATAAAAAAAAAAATACTATTTAATAAACTCATTAAAAAACGTATTAACCTTCATTACAGATGTTCTTACACTGTAGCACTGAGGCACTGGGGCATTTTAATTATATTTTGCAAGTGGATGTCTGTTTTTTATATGAAAACATTCATTTATTGATTCATTTATACTTTCTTTCATTTATTCACACTTTTTATTCAGTAACCCCTTTTACACTGGTCAGGGTCCCAGTGGAACATAAGTTCACTTCAGGAACACTGGGCACGAAGCCTATTCAGTCTGACTCACGGTGCACTTAGTCATCGACTCATCCTGACTGCCATTACATCACTGAACAGCTTGCTTGAGGGAATAGGGGATAGACCTGGTTTTAAACATGAATGAGACACAGCTCTGCCTCTTCTGAGTCACTCTGTTATATAAGCAGCGGTGGGGAAAACTTTACATGGGGTTCACAGTTAGAACAATTCCTGTACTCTGCTGCTCGTATTTATATCATTATTTTATATCATACCATTTACCTTTGAAACTAAATTTAGGATCACCAGACAATGTCTTTGCTTATAAATATTTGTGTTTGTAAAAATCTGCTTATGAAATAGGAATATGAAGGTAGACTACGCACTGTTTGGAAGCTTCAAATGACAGAAGCATTATTTTTTATGAGTTTCAGTCTAAAATATGTTCTAAGTATTTCAACTGCCAAATTCACAGGACCAAGGAACACATTTTGTCAGTTTTACATTCAGTGGTGTAAAGTATTTGAGTAAATGTACTTATTTAAGTTTTAAAAAGAACTTAATTAAGTATTTGGCTACAAGTATCAAAGATATAAACAACTTTTACTCTCAACTACATTTATGATTTAATACAGTATATTTACTTTTTACTCCACTTTATTTTTTATTAAAAATGACCGTTAACAATTACACTTTCACACCTCTGTTGAAGATGTCATTAAGGCTCAACGCTCCCATATTTGCATCTGCTGCCTGTGAGTGATTTTTTTTTTTAGCACTGCTGGCCTCATTTCCACTCCGAAAAGAGATCGAATAAATTCCAAAAACGTTGAGAACCAGCTTTTGTTGAATTTTCAAAAAGAAAGAAACGATATTGCCCCTCTCTGAGACTGAGAGGAGCATCGAATCACATTCAGCTCTGAATAATTCATTTAACTTTATCTACTATTATTTGCTTTTTGTATTTGTCCATTAATTACTCATTTTGACCGACTTGTTTGATCTTTGTTTCATTCTGGCAAGTTGAAGAAGCTATTGTGTTGATCCTGGTTAATGTAGTGTTGATGTGTACAATTTGATTTGTATTTTACGGGAAAAAAAACCTTCACAAAACAAATGTTTTTGGTTTTTCAATAATGAGTATATATATGAGTCAAATGCTTTTACTCAAGTCATATTGAAATTGGTGACTTTTAACTTAATGGAGTAAGATTTGCAGTAAGGTATCTACTTTTACTCAAGTATGATTTTAAGGTACCCTTTTACACCTCTGGTTACATTAAAGGATATTATATTAGATATCTGAGGAAATTGTGGCTACAACCTTTTATAGTGTATATACAATACAGTGTGTGTAGTATAGGTAGAGGTAGACAGATCGAGCAAGAGAGTGACAAAGAGATATGATAAAAAACATCAATTATATAAACATAAGTAATATCAAATCATTTAAAATCATTCAACAATCATATATTACAAAGTGAAGACAAAACAAACTACATGCCCATTTAACTAGTAATTTCCTCATTATGCCTGTATGCAATATATCACTGGCACTGCAATTTCCCACGCTTCAGCAGAGGAAAAAGTAAATGCCACAGCTTAGGACAGTAAATGTCACAATGTTCATGTTTCACTGAGGTACCTCAACCCCACATTATAATGAAAGAAACAATGAAACGTTGCAGTGTGTAAAGCAGAACTTTATAAATGTCAAGCCCAAGCTTAAAAGTAGAGCGTACTGTAATTCAGGAGGCTCCCATTTCAGCTGATGATTGAGAGTGGTCCTGCTGTTTCAATAAGGCATGTTTCTCATTACTACACTCTTCACAGGACATTAGGCAAAACATGCCTCTCAGTAGTGGAGGATGGAACCAGCGAGTAAGATTATGTAAGCAAGCCAAGCAGCAGTAAGTGGGAGATTTATATTTACACCAGTGGAGAAAATGGAGCTTAAAAGTTCAAAGGAGTAAAACGTATTTTTTTTTTCAAATGGGACAGAAACTGTATATTACCATACATAGATGTGTATACACCTTTCCTATGTGACCTATAGACCTATAGGAAGACATATAATATCTCCCAGAAAAGCACGAAATTGTGGGCTAGTCATGCATACTAAATATTTCATGCAATCCATTAATGTTATCCAACTGAAAGTGTCATGGAAAAGTTGGATCACTGTGCAGATTTGAAAAGGTTTTGAAAAATAAATAAATATTACAAATTACATATTTAAAAAAAAAAGAAGAAGCACAAGGATATAAAATTAGAATGTTTGGTTATATAAGGAGTGCTGCAGATGCACCCCAGTGAGAGCCAAATGTTTAGCCCACTGCAGGATGAACCACAGCTGCTTCTCAGCTATGTGTCTCCTCAGAGGCAGGAGATTTTCCATTTCTTATTCTGGTATACTAAAAGCTTCACTTAGGCCTATATGGGTGTAACTATGTTTTAGAAAGTGCAGGGATAGGAATGTTGACAGGGAACCGAAAAAAAAAACAATGAATCATAAACCAATTCATTTCATTGTCTGTATCAAGGATGTCTAATGCTTGTATTTTAACCTTCATTTAAAGTCACACTAGCTTTTCCAGCAGTTAAAGATTTGAGCAAAAAGGCTGATCAATTAAAGAGTCGTTATAATGAGAGACGCATGTCATATCACGAATGTAATTTTTTTGTAAATAATTCATAAATAAATGCTGTGATTTTATATAACTATCTGACAACATAGAAATTATGACTGAACAAATAGGGTATTATGTAGTCTAAATAAACATGTTAAAATAAACTAGAATATGTTGGATATTTTTCGATTCTTCAAAGCAGACACTTTTAGCTTTGATGACAGCTTAACACACGTTTGGTCTTCTCTCAGTCAGCTTCATGAGGTAGTCACCAGGAATGATTTTCAGACCATCTTGAAGAAGTTCCCAGAGGTGTTGAGTGCTTGTTGGCTGCTTTTTCTTCATTCTCAGGTCCAATTCATTTCAACTGGATCTCAAATGGATTTGTTTCAAACAAATAGATTTGACATAACCTAGAGGTGTGTTTGAGGTAATTGGTCTCTTGGAAAACAAATTATGATCCCACTAAGTGCAAACCGGCAATGCTGGTTAAGTGTACCCTCAATTTTGACCAAGTCTCCAACAGTGTCACCAGCACAGCACCCCCACACCATCACACCTCCTCCTCCTCCATGCTTCACCATGGGAATCACACAATTAGGAACCTTCTCTATGTCTAACAAGGCAGTTAGAACCAAAAATCTCAAATTTACACCTATCAGACCAAAGGACAGTGTCCATTCCATTCCTTTTGTTTCCTTGGCCCAAGCAAGTCTCTTCTACTTGTTGTTTTTCCAAAGTAATTCGACCATGAAGACACACAGTCTCCTCTGAACAGTGGAGGTTGAAATATGTCTGCCACTTAAACTCTAAAATGCATTTTTGAGAAAAGTAATAATAATAATTAACGTGCAAAAGAAAATGGATTTTGGGCGTGGTAATTCTAATAAACTTATCCTCTGCAGCAGAGGTAGCTGGGGGTCTACAAACTTAAAAAAAAAAAAAATGTTGTGATACTTTTGAATATTTTAATTCCTGTATTTCACTGATACAGACAGAAAACCCAGACAGCACCAGAACAGCTTTTCTTTTTATTTTGAGTCCATTTATAACATAGTAAACTTACTTAAAAAATAATAAATAACTCAATGAAAATGTTATGAAATAATAAAATAGACCTTCATTGAAGGAATAATATACGTTACTGCTTTTTCAATATGTTTGATACATGTAATATACACAACTGGAATGCTCATATAAAGTTTGTGTCATGTGACAATGCAGAAAAGATTGAAGGATCTAACCAATTTTCCAAAAAAAAAAAAAAATAAATCATGCTCATATCACCTCAGGTAATATAGATGTTCAGTAAAGGCATTATGTCACAAACATGACTAAAATATTTTTTTAATTACTAATTAATGAAGTTTAAATTACTACAGAGAACGATGGGAAAGCCATATTGACTCTGTCATATCAAAATACTAAAAAAACAAATCACAACAATCATACTAGCTTTGGACAAAAACAATTTAGTGAATACCATAATGATTTTCTAACAGGCAGAAGGAAATGTATTTAACTGTCATGTATTTGACTGGCTGTAGGTGAATCAGCCAGACCTACCATAAACAAATCATAATAATAATTTGCCTAGTATGTATCCCAAAATGTTTGAATACTTATTTATTTGGTCTGTATTGAGTTTGTATTTTTGCTACCTGGGAAAACATGCAGTTAGAAAGATCCTGATTAAAATAATATATCCATTTTAGGTAGCTCTCTCCTGGATAAAAGGTGATAGTGGTTTTCAATAAACAGCAATTCATTAAAACAGGCCAAAGTCATGTCGTTTGGACTGGTTTAGTCCCTTATTCTAAAACTAACCTTTTCCTGCTTTGCTTCAAAGCCCTGTCAAGAAGGTTAATAGTGTTTGTCATTTTTCTGTCATTCTATTAGATCCCAAATGGCTGAAGTTCCAGCACAGTTTGGTTTTTATCCAATTTTTAAAAACTTACTAAACTAATGGCAATCAAACTAATGGGCTACTTAATGACTTAATGATGAGAGGAATCACCAAACCATGCTAGACATGTGCCCTTCAAGACAGGATTCAAGTTAAACTGTTCTTAGGCGAGTTTAGCACTCCTGGTACATACATTCTACGAATACTGTCTTGGGTCGCTTGGAAAAATCACACTTTTCATCGTCAACAACCTTCCCAGTGAAGTCAGTGCAGTCCACACTGCGATTCCGATTCCCACGACCACATGTTCGGGAACACACAGACCATGGGCCTATTTGCCACATGGGACATGGAAGATCTGCACAAGGCCTGATGTCTGCAGGTCGGAGGTTTTTGTCACAGTGTTTAGAGTAAAAGCCAGCATTGTCCTTGCACTCCACTGTTCTCCGAGACCATCCTGAACCACAGGTTTTGGAACACTCTGACCACTCTCCCACTACCCAACGTGGAACACCGAAAGGATGCATAGATGGCTTTCCTTCTTTTGGTTTATTAAAAAAGATGCCTTTAGGGATAAAGAATGTATATTTGATCTTTGCTGGGGTTGTCTCTCCAGTGGTGGACAGGAGTTGGATGGTAATGGCTTCCTTGAGTTGGCGAAAGCTCTGGATCCGTTCTAAGATGGTCGCTGAGCCACTATACTTAAGCACAGCACCGTTAGCCGGAATGTCCTGTTCGATAGTTGACACAGAGAAGTTGCCGTTCAGGATGTACTCACCATTTTCTTTTTTGATAGCTAGGTAGTTCCCATCATGTTTTTTGGCGTTGTGGCTCCGCTGCTTAATATCAATATTGGTGGCGCCTATTGGGATTGTGACAATATCGCTGTACCCCTGTCTGCAAGGAGAGTTTAAATTAGCAACTGACATTAACTTATTATCACAGCAGTGACTATTGTATTTCATTAAAGTTAGCAGTCTTACAGGATGTTATTATATGAGCCTGATATCTTCCTGCAGCTAAGGCCATTCCCACCACATACACCACACTTGTCAAGCTTCTTATTGGAGCCAATCTGGAGGTCACAGCCAGCTTTAATGCACTGGCCTTTGACACAGATTGATGTGGAATCTGGGCTGCAGGCCGTTCCATCAATGACCTAGAGTTAAGAAGTATTTATATTTAGAACTTTAAGCAAGGCTTTGCCCTTAAAACAATGGTGGCATTAAGTAATCTACAACATGAATCTCAGATATCTATATCCTCAATATGAATTCAAGGATCTGTATTAAACTTATGGAATAATTAATACATTTATACAAGATGGTCCCCGAGTTACAATGGTTTGACGATTTTTTTATCCTATAGTGACGATAGACATATGACTATATAGTAAAAATATTTTATATTTTGTGGCCCACTGTCACATAAAAATATACCGACCAGGCATAACTTTAGGGCAACTGATCAGGCATAACATTATGACCACCTGCCTAATATTGTGTTGGTCCCCCTTTTGCTGCCAAAACAGCCCTGACCCATCAAGCATTAACTTGTTCAGCAATTTGAGCCACAGTAATTCGTCTCGCCCCACGTGAATCAGTGAGCCTTGGCTGCCCATGACCCTGTCACCAGTTTACCGCTGTTTCTTAGTTGGACCTATTTTCATAGATACTGGCCACTGCAGACCGAGAACACCCCACAAGATCTGCAGTTTTAGAGATGCTCTGACCCACTCATCTAACTATTACAATTTGGCCCTTGTCAAACTTGCTCAAAATCCTTACACGTGCCCATTTTTTTCTGCTTCTAACACATCAACTTTGAGGAAAAAAATCTTCACTTGCTGCCTAATATATTCAACCCACTAACAGGTCCCATGATGAAGAGATAATCAGTGTTCACCTTTCATAATGTTAAAATTTTATACTGTTATGCCTGGTCAGTGTATACTGTAAAGTTTATAAAGTACGGTACTGTAAATGGCCCTGTTTTGCCAAATTTTATACAGTATACTACCCTATAATGATCACCATTCTATAAGACCCCTGGGTAAGCTAGGCCATGTCTCGACTTACGATGGGGTCACAGGAACGTATCTCGGTCATAAATCGGGAACTACCTGTACATTTGCAATCTATTTCTGTAAAGCTGCTTTCGGACAATGTTTATTGTATACAAGTAAAATTGTATTGAATTGGGTACCTTGGGTTCAAAGACTCTGAATTCACTGCTACCTCTTGCTCTACAAATGAGTTTGCATCTGTCCCGTGGTGATACACCAGCATATTTCGGTGTCCACTGCTTGACATTTCCGTGAATATCAAAGTGATTGGGATTGTTATACTTCTCACACTGTTCTTCACGGAAGCTCTTTCCTGTAATTAACCACCATTTCATATTAAAGCAAGAAACCTGCTATGAAGAACAAAACTATTTAGCACTAGCTCTCTCTAACAGTTCTTCCTTCCAAGCTTTATTCAGCAGTAGCATTTGAGTGTTACATACCATGGCTGGTTTCACAGGCCTGTGTATTACAGGAGTGATACCGAACTCTTTGTCCCTCGCAGTATTTTCCTTGGTTCTGAGGAGTTGGCTGATTACACTCTCGGTATGAGAACATAACTCCTCCACCACACATGCGAGAGCAAGGCTTCCACACTCCCCACTCTCCCCAGCCTCCGTTCACCACCTCCTACAGCCACATGCAACCAATGAAGCTCAATCACCATGCTCTCTCAAGTTATATCAAGAATATCAAGTTTTAATTGGATCCGTTTTAAGCAGCGAGCAATAAAAATAAGTATAAAAGTAATAAAAGAAGCAATAGAAGTATAAAAGAAGCAGAAGAAAGAATAATAATGGTGTTTACCACTACATTATTATACTGTATTATTATTTTCTATTTGTAACAATATTTACCTTTGCTACCATTACCTCCTCAGATGCAGTACAAACACCATGTAGGCACTTCCTGTTAGGGCCACAATCTGTGCCATCTGCCCAGGGTAAACTCCCATTTCTGGTGGTACACAGAGACGCTCCTTCCTCCTGGCACCACAGCTGGCTGCACACCTCACCAGCAGAGGCATTTTGACAGTGTGAGAAATTCTCTCCATAGATCTGCTGGCATTGGTTGTCCAGGCTATAAATCACACCAGGCAACTCAGTGGGCAAGGTCAACGTCTTTTCAGGGGCATCTAGTAGGCAGTCTCCTATTGATAAGTAGTAAGGAAGAAAGGACGGTAAATCTACAGTGATGCATATTGTGCAATCGTAGGAGCGTCTGGCTCTCTTTGCTGACGTTTAGGGAGGCCTGCAGGAATGCACATCTGGACGAATAAGCTAAGAAGAGAAATCCAAACTGGAGCAAGAGCCATATCAGAGAAGATTACCTACAGTAATGTAGGAGGGAAGTCCATATTTAGTCAAATAAATGGCATTGTTATTAGTTCACTTTTCTAAAGGAAGCAATGAAAGAGTTTTTTTTTTATGTCAGATAGATTTAATATAAAAATCATTCGTTCCCAACTATGCTATTAATCTGCGTATCTGCATTATATCTTCAGCTTAATATTTTTCTAAATGATTGTACTCCCATTTTACAGAAACAGGGCAATATGAGGTCTTACAAAGTTCAGTTTAGGCCTCTTATTGCTGTCCTTTTTTTATATTTCCGAGAAAATATTATCTTTTGCTTTTTATGATGATAATACTTATCAAAATAGTTGTCAGTTTAGTCAGATTCAGCAGCACAGCTGTGTAAAATAAAAGGCTTTCCTAATAAATACTATCACTTACTTATTTTACATTATGTTGTACATTGATGATAGACACTAAGTCTTGCATCAATTACACACAATTATGTACATACCGTGGCCATTGTCGAAGAACTCTGTGATGTAGAATGCACTGCAGGGGGACCAGGGGGCCTTCTTTTTGAAGCTGGAATATACAGGAGCCATAACATGGTGCATGGGCTGAGTTCCAAAATACCTCTCACAGTTTTTGGAATCGTCATGAGGCATGCTCATCACGTGGCCTACACAGAACATATTAATTCCTGGATGCAATGGTATTCAATCGTTGTTTGCAGATTTGTTTGAGCATAAAAACACGGTCTGTCAGTACGATTCAACTATGTGCATACCTAATTCATGTGCTATTGTAAAGGCCGCTTGTATTCCATTGTCTTCAATAACAGAACAACTCCTTTTAGGGTCACACATGGTGCCTACATCAGCAATGCCAAGTGTGTCGCAGCTCTGATGGCCACAAATATCCTTGAAGGAACAAAAACAAATAGATTTATGTATCAGCTTCTCTTCATAACAATGGAAAACTAAAATTGTTCATTTCAGCAAGTTCAAGAAATAAATATTTCTGGCAGACAGCAAACTTATCAAACGACAAAAAAAAAAGAACAGAGTCCTAGCAACATGCCTGTAAACTTTTCAACCCCTTTCCCAACATAAGACCCAGCCACACATAAATTGAATCACAGCTGGACAGGACACAGCTTGTTAACCAAATTCACATGTTTACACCTTACAGAGGGCCAGCACAGTAGCAAACATGCACCATTAGTTCAACTGCATTGTCTGGACTAAAAAAGAGTTCTAGCTTCATTTTTTTTCACCTCTCTAGTGAATAGCAGAGAAGTGTCGTAATGCTCAGGATGCCTCTGGCTTGATGGATTGAACTGCTGCTGCCAAGAACAGAAATTACGCAGTGCCAAGCCTCCATTACTGGAGACAGATGGTCCAGCCTTCTCGTCTTCCACTATCAGCAACTTCACTACCACCATGTTCAGCGAGTTTTTAATGCTGGGATGCTTGTAAATCTGCGCAGCCACGGACATCAACATCAAGACATAGTGCTGTTAGAAAAAAAAGAAAAAGAAAAATGGCTCCATATTAATCATGACTGCGAAGCCTTTTTTGTAAAATGTGATAATTAGCTAAAATCATTTTTCTTATCTTACGGTTCATCATTCCAAAAAGATTAGATCAGCTACAGTTTAAAATAGCTGCATCATCATTCAGCATGGAATTCCCATAAAGCACCTCTTCAAATTGAAAAAAAAAAAAAAAAGGATCAACGCAATAAACTGTAGATTTATTTCTACAGACCTCTCACATAGGTGGGAACTGCACAATACAGACTTGGCTTGTGTATGGGATTTTTTTTTGTTCTAAGAAAATTGAGTTAATTGACTTCCAATTCAGTGAGTCCAACCCTGAATCTACATTATGCTTTTCCTCTATCCAAATGGTGCATGCATTTACACTTCTGCCTATAATCTGCAAACCTTCCTCAGAAAGTATGATTTTTGCCCTTCTGGGATCATCATAACACTTCTTTGGAAAAGAAAAGTTGCTTAATAGTAGCCTAATACTCGTATAACTCAAATGTCTATAGCAACTATTGACTTTTGCTTCATTAAAAAACTTCAATATTAATGTCAATATTCATTTGGAATAAAATCCTATAGAATGTGTTGTTTTGCTAAATGTTCAGTGTCGGATTACTTTAAAAACGGTCACAGAGCATTTTAGAGTGTCTAATGTAGAAACCATGAGAACCACGAGGCAATTGAGATGAGAAGTCTGGTTCTTTTCAAGGCTCCTTCCTCATAGTGCCTCAGGTAGTTTTTTTGTCACTAATAGCCTTGCTGATTAGAGGGACAATTTATAGGCAGATGTTTTGTTTTGTATACCTGATTTGTGGCAATGTCCATTATCCTTTGCTCTACACACTTAACAACTGCACTGAACTAGAAATGATATACACATATGAAAACACTACTACAGAATAACTCCATATATCTATCATGATTATAGATACATATATGTTGTCCACTAATGTCAGATATAATCCAGCAGAAGACATTGACGTAATAGAGCAGCAAATTTTTTTTTTCTCCCTATTGATCTAATTGATCTCATATCTGCTCACGTATCTGTTCACTCGCCTTTGTGTTTTCTCCGTAGAAGCTCGACACTGACGCGTCCGCCACCACCAGGGTCTCGATAAACCTCGGCACGGACACAAAGCGCCTGCGTCTTGAAGAGCCTGAGCTGACCCTCCGTGGTTTTCCTGACATCTGGAAACGTTCCTCGTCTCTTTTTAATGCGTCTCGAAGTGTTTCATGCAGATGTTGTCTTGTGATTACATGCGGCTGCTCAGTCGAGCTGTGCGTCGTCCCCGTGCCAAAGCGCTTGGGCTTGATCTGATACTCATCTCCATCCGAAATGAACGATCCTACAATGCCGTGACAGAGACTAACCGACACCACTGAATCATCATTCTGGTCCACGGTTCCTGTAAAGAAGCAGCCTTGCAGTTCGGATCCAGCTGTTTTCCCCATGCGCACATCTGTTAGGTCGGAAACCGACACCTGTCTCTCATGTGTGGATAAATCCTTCTCTCTGATATGATACACTTGAAGTGAGGGGGATATAAAGCTCGTGTCCGGTTGGAGATTCAGTGTGAAATTGCGCCCGAAAGCCGAGAGGAAAAAACTCGGATGATCTTTGCTTCTCTTCCCAACGCGTCTCCCGGTGCGTCCTGGTACGCGGATAGGGACGAACTCCTCTGGTCCCAAATCCTCAGAAACTCTTTCACTGTACACACAAGCGGCTAAAAGGACAAGAGAATACCAGGGGCACATTTTATCCGACTGTCAGATCAATAGTTTTAGGCGCAATTGATGCTCAGCGTTTTCTCCTGCGCTTTTATGTGAACCAGCTGCGCGTTCAAAATGACCAGGTTCGGGCACCTTGGTGTAAAAAATAAAAAGAAAGAAAGAAAGAAAGAAGGAAGGAAAACCAACTAATTATCCAGCTTATGCTTTCATCGAAGACCTAATGCATATTCCTGTTTGGTCCACATACACTGATTGAGACAGAGGACGCTATAGATGCTGTGTGCCAGATGTTCTCTCTTGCGCTTTAGTGTAGTGGATGTCCACTACAGAGACGCTCTTTATACTGTCTACGTCTGGTGAGAGAGAGAGAGAGAGAGAGAGAGAGAGAAAGAGAGAGAGAGAGAGAGAGGGGGAAAAAAATAGGTATTAGAGGCTATTTTTAATCTCTGAAATGGTCTCTCCTCCCACTCATATCTCTGGTCCAATATAAAAACTGAGGCCGTTCCTC
>JAAIIK010000187.1:1425378-1454299 GCA_014706435.1 Silurus glanis
AGATAGATAGAGAGAGAGAGAGAGAGAGAGAGAGAGAGAGAGAGAGAGAGAGAGATAAATGTTTGCTTTTTAAAAAAAAACATCTGTAATAGAACAGGTGCAGTTTATATAACTGGTATTTATTTATATTCTGTGCTTGTCTTCTTAAAAAAGTTACAGTGATACAAAAAAGTTATTGAGAAAAGGCCCTTTTCACTCATAAATTCCAAAACATTTGTTTGTTTGCTTGTTTGTTTGTTTCTTTATTTATTTATTACTCACCTTCTCAGGTATGGGATAGTGTATGGTCAGCATTTATAAATAAATGAATAAATTAGTTAATTAATTAATTAATTAATTAATTAATTAATTAATAAAATTACTGATTGAAATGCACAGACCAGTAACCAAGCATGAATTATATATTTTATATATAGGAAACAGTTACAAACCTCCAACACCAGAGGGCGAAAATTTGCTTTTTTTTTTTTTTGTAAATCCATTTGGCGCACCTTCGTGCATTTATTACGTTTGGGGAAATTCTTAGTGTTTTTTACTAAATAGAATCGAATTAAATTTAATACAATAAATAGAAATAAAACAAGTAAATGTGTATCTGTGTATTTACTGAATATTTCATTTTATTTACAGAAGTTTATTTGATGCCAGATTTATTTGCTCTATTCTAGCTAGAGTTTTATTATATTTTTTATTTATTTATTTATTTATTTATTTATTTATTTATTTATTTATTTTATTTTTATTTCGTCTACATGATCTGTGTCTCATCATTTTTTTTTTTTTTTTTTTTTGTATCATGCATTTCCACTTTTTATAATTTCCCCCCATAAGTCAAGGCCACGCCTGAACGTCACACTCGCGCGTGCAAAACCAGCATCCAATCATCTCCACAAGCACTCTGACGTGAATTGTTACATATGACGCAATAGATGAAACTTGACTGCAGGGTCTGCAGGATCTGTACAGCCCTGGATTATTGGGTCGTTTGGTCATGCAGTGCGCCGATGCAGGATAATGAAGACATGCGACTGAAGGCGTTGCATGTTCTTGCACGGTGTTCTCGGAGCGCATCTCTGCACTAAAGAACAATGTCGCTCCAGATGTTGTTTCCCATTTTAAGCCTGTTGCTTATGACCCGTGCATGCACGTGCGTCGAAATGGATTTTGGCGAACTTGTGCGACTTGACAGCGCACCCCGAGAGCACGAGCACATCAGACCGGATGGCAGTGTGGTTTTCCGAATACACGCTTTCCAACAGGTGTTCAGTCTGAACGTCGCACCTGACTCTAGTTTCCTCGCGCCTGACATCGCACGTGTCTCCGCTCTGCGCCGCTGCTTCTACTCCGGGGATGTGAACTCGGACCCTTCGTCCTCCGCGGGTCTCAGCGTGTGTGGAGGAGTGCGCGGTGCGTTCTCTTATAACGGCATGGAATACGATTTTCAGGTCAAAGCGAACGAGACGGTTGATGCGTTTGGAAAGACGCACGTGATACGCCGCCGCCGCACTCTATATAATGTCACTTCAAGATGCGGAGTGACCACAGGAATGAACCAAGGTACTGCAGATTTAGTGCAAATACCCGAGCGCGTAAAGGCGCACGCCAAAATGCGCACCAAAGCTCCTCTGAAAGGTGCAAACAGATCCAAAAGGTTCGTTTCATTACCCAGGTATGTGGAGGTGTTGATTGTAGCTGACGAGTCCATGGCCAAGTTCCATGGGGACGACCTGCGACATTACCTTCTGACCCTCTTGGCTGTTGCTGCCAAGCTGTACAAACACCCAAGCATCATGAACCTTATCAACATTGTAGTAGTGGATATGCTGGTGATTCATGAGCCTGAGGAAGGACCCCAGGTTTCCAGCAATGCTGCTCTCACGCTGCGCAACTTCTGCACCTGGCAGAGAAAGTTGAACAAGATGAATGACAAACACCCTGAGTACTGGGACACTGCGATTCTCTTCACAAAGCAGGTAAGTAACAGGACCGGGTCACTTGATTGAATCGCAGTGGGCTGTTTTTAACTTGTTTTTAAGCAGAATGAACAATTATACTCAGGACATGTCTACTCAGCACTACCAAATGACACATCCATTTCCCACTTTTTTGCATTTTTATAAACTTCTACTAAGGGGTTTCTTTAGATTTTGGAACACGATTGTGAGGAATTACTCATTCAGTCACAAAAGCACCAGTAAGGTCAGGTAGTGATGTCAGGTGAGGAGATCTCCGTCAGTGTTCCAAGTTTAACCCAAAGGTTTACTGGACCTCATTTTGTCCTCCGGGGCACTGTCATGCTTGAACAGGATTGGGCCCCTTCGTTCCAGTTTAGGGGAAATTGTAATGCAAGAGCATACAAAGACATCTTATACCTATCCTGTGTTTCCTAACTTTGTGGCAGTTTGGAAAAGAATCACATATGATCAGGTGTCCTTACTTTTGGCAAAAGTGTGTATAATTTTGTCTAATGTCCTTAAAATGTAAGCTTCACACAGTTTCCCTGATCCAGCGAATCAGTAAAGCGCAAGGGTGCTTACAAGAGGTCTCCCAGGACCAGGACAAATCACACACTACAGAATATAGCTTATAAAAATCTCTTTTTTTTTATTCATTGAAAGCTGCAGATTTAGATTATACACACATCTAAAATGATTTAAATGGTTCATTGATGAAAAATGTTTCATTTATTCATCCTGAAATAAGCAGCCTCTTTAAATGTGGGTGAATGTTAACCCAAAAACTGGTGAATACCTTTTTAATTATTGTTGATATTCTGTAATGGTGTTAATCTGTCATTCTCTGAATGCTATTTACATTCATGGGAACTAGTATGAGAAGGTCATAAAAAGAATACGTTTATCCCAAAAATGTATGCTGCAACTGTATAGACAGTACACATACTACAGACACAACGAAGACTTACTACAGAAAGATACAAGCGAACCTCTTAACAAGCAATACTGTATATGCAGAATATGTGAAAGAGACAAAAAGAGAGAGAGAGAGAGATAGAGAGAGAGAGAAAGAAATCTATGGAATTCCCCCATGAGAGTAGTAGTAAAGTGCTTGAAATATTCGAGTGTGACTCAAGTGTTCACAGGGTCAAGGCTACTTATTGCTGTGAAATCATTAAGTGACGCATTTAATCCCAAGCTCTTGTGGAGGAATAACCTTTCGTTTTCAAGTAAAAACACCATGCTTTTGCAGTAGACTGATTCGTGTAGTGTATGTAATATTAGTTCGTTTATAATAAAATACTCTTGATCTCATTACATAAGAGTGAATATATTTGAATATACTGTGAGTTAAGTGGCGTATAGGCCTTTAACAGTTGCTGGACACATGCAAAACTATGAACCCAAGCATTAATATGAATACATTATGAAAAAGAATTTGCGATAAATTTCCATTTCCGTTAACGTCAGTGCTTTTACTATTTAATGAATAAACGATTCTGTAAAAACCCCTAGTAAAGTTTCAATTTCATTACAACCATTCACCCTAACAATTCTTTATTCATGGAGGCGACAGCTGGCCATACCATGATCATTCTTCTCTCATCTGTGTTTTGACTGCAGATTTTCATGCACATTCTTGGCCACCCCTGTTGGTCATTTAGAAATGCACTACTTATTATTCGGCCGGACAATAAAAATCACATTCCAGTTTGCTGATCAGTACCGAGCGGAAACCCTGTGATCACATATTTCAGCCACAATACAATTCAAACCTTTATCAGAGCATTCAGTCAGACCACTTAGCCTGCTTAAAATAACACTCACATTACATTACTTCTTGCATGAAATCTCTACATACTGGTCAGGGGCTTTGCAAAATTCCAACAGGATTTGTGTGGGGCTACGACCTGTGACACTCTGGGCATGGCTGATGTTGGAACCATTTGTGATCCCAAAAGAAGCTGTTCAGTTATTGAGGATGATGGCCTACCCTCAGCCTTCACCACAGCACATGAATTAGGTAAACTGTATTTTTGTTTCTTGTAAAATAATGTACATGGTATGAAAACTGGGCTGCAATCATTCTGACATCAGTTGTTGGACCATAACTGAAGTATTTTCTCTCAAGGAGTGTGATTCATGACAAAAGTGATGACAGCGGATATTAAGCTATGTTATAGAACATTTTAAAGTAACAATGTTAAAGTAGTACTGTAATGAGAACCAGATGGGAAAATGCTACCATGTTCTAACAAATACATTTATTTCTTAGTGCATGTGCACTGCATGCAACATGAAACAACTTCACTGTAAAAATACTTCACAATATAGACCAGTTTATCGCAGTGATTATTTCAATGTCCAGGCCATGTCCTCAATATGCCACATGACAATGTGAAGGCCTGTGAGATGTTTGGGAAACCAAAGGACAACCACATGATGTCGCCTACCCTTATCCAGATTGATTACAACAGTCCCTGGTCCAGCTGCAGTGCAGCCATTCTGACTAACTTCCTAGATTCTGGTCATGGTAAGTCCACACAGGCTGCTTGCATAGACTTTTTCTCACATGCTAGATGCTAGTTCTCTCTCTCATTAAAGCAAGCATGGCCAAACCAATGCAAGACTAGCATCTAGACATGGCTGCTCAGACAGTTACAAGTTCAAGTCCAACCGGGATTGTTTTCATTTTAATTGTACATGTATAAAAATGGATGTTAGCTCAGCAGTACTACATGCAGTAGTACTACAAGTGGTTAGTGTGTCCTATTACTGATAGGTGGGCCAGTCCAGAAACCGTTAATCAAGATGGCAGACAACAGTGTGCATGCAACATGGTGACGTTTCTTGTAAACAAAGGTGTAAAACCCACATATATCTACATAAGACTTCAAGCACAGTACTGTGATGAGACGAACAGCCACAGCAAGACATGTGAGTGGTAGAAAACGTTTCATAGATGGCCATACGTCTATCAGTGAAGATCCCTGTTGCGGTGGTTCCCAGCCCACAGCAGTCATTCCAGGGAACATTCAGCGCGTGGAATAATCCAATGATCCTCAATAATCAACGCATAACCTGTCATGAAGGCATAGTGTCAAATCTTTCCATGCCAAATCTTTCCAGGCATTGGTCAAACACTGGGATAAGTGTTTAAATGTAGCGGGGATGTATGTCGAAAAATAAATGCAGTTTTCACTCCTTCGCTCCTTCGTTCTTTTAAAAAGTCCCGGTTTGACCTGAACACATATTGTAGTTCAAACTATCTAAAACAGTTTGCATAGACACCACTTTAGAATTTTGTTCTTTTAAATATAACTCTTTCAATTTACATATTCATAAAACAAAAAGCAACAAATATTTTTTTGGAGGTTCCAGCTAATCAGCTAGGACATTTACTAATTTAATATGGAAAGTATGCTATATGTATGCTAGCTAGCTAGCTAGATATGTGTAAGTATGGTATATGACCACAGTTTTGGTCTGTTTCCAAAAGGTGACTGTCTACTAGATAAGCCTCAGAAGCTGTTAATGCTACCAGATAACTCTCCAGGGACTGCCTACAGTCTTACCCACCAATGTGAGTTGGCATTCGGCTCTGGGTCCAAGCCTTGCCCATACATGCAAGCCTGCTCAAAGCTGTGGTGTACAGGAACGACCAGGGGTCAGTTGGTGTGCCAGACTCGCCACTTCCCTTGGGCTGATGGCACCAGCTGTGGCAACAACAGGATATGCTACAGGGGTGCTTGCACAAATAAGGACACCACCATTAAACCCATGGTGAGAGCATGAAAAAAGTCAGAATAATATTGCTCCAGTTTTTTCCAATGTTTTTTGTTTTGTTTTTAAATCAGGTACATACATTTCCTCGAGCCATATTCCTCTTTAGAGAACAGCATATGGAGAAAACAGATCTTAGACCAGGGGTCCCCAGACTTTTTTCTGTGAGGGCCACATAATTTTGGGCCGGAGTGACTACAAGTATTATTGTTGAAATTTTATTATGTTTTAAAATGTATTTATTATATGTATTATTACTATAATAATGACATTTTTTCATATTCATTGCTATTGAAATCAAAATGTTTTTTTTTTATGTTGAATCTACTATTCTGTTGGTTGGTAAGTGAATGTTAATAACTTTTTTTGTTTAGTTTTTTTTTTTTTAGTATGAAAGCCAACCTTTACCTTGTCTCTGGCATTGTTAAGAGGGTGGTTCCAAATATTGGGCCAGGTCATATTAGACCTGCGGGCTGTAGTTTGGGGAGGGGTCGCCAAACTAGAGGGGGTGTCCTAGACAATGGAAAAAATGAACATAGAACTTCTAATATTTAGTTTTTCCAAATTGAATTCTGTAAATTCTGATTGGTTTCTAATGTTTTCTATCACAGGTAGATGGACAGTGGTCTAAATGGGGGTCATATGGATCATGCTCTCGAACATGTGGAGGAGGAGTTCAACTGGCAAAAAGGGAGTGCAGTAGCCCTGTTCCTGAAAATGGGGGCAAATACTGCCAAGGCCTTCGTGTAAAATATCGCTCCTGCCACCTGGAACCTTGCAAATATTCAGGTAAGCAAGATGGATTTTATTTAGACCATCTCTACAAGAGAATCTGTTTCATTTTGTCTGACAGGCACAGGGATACTTGTAAGTTTATATTTCTTTGTGGCAATGTGATCCCGAATGTGTTTATAAAATTGTACTGATGTTGCAATACACTTGGCAGGCAAAAGTTTTCGTGAGGAGCAGTGCGAGTCCTTCAATAACTTCACTCTCAACACCAACAGACTTGGACCTTCTGTGATGTGGGTCCCAAAATACTCAGGAGTTTCTCCAAAAGACAGATGCAAACTTATCTGCAGAGCCAGTGGCACCGGATACTTTTACGTACTGGCGCCAAAGGTGTGGACGTCATACTCTGTCAAAATGTACACAACCTCAAGTATCAGTGAAAGGGGCTGATTCTTATGAAGCTTATCTCTGCCAGTGAGAGGGACTGGTTACATCAGTGTCAAGTCTGGAGAGGAAAGAGTAGCTGTGCACAGAATGATATGCAGCTGTAGTGTATCAGTCAGAACCTGCTCAAAATAAACAAATTACAGACTGAAGCTCTCAGTTATTGATACTCCCACTGTACTTTCCAGAGGCTGAGTAGTTGGTATGGTATGTTAAACCACCTCCCTTTAGAAAAATCAGTTTTGTATAATGTAACACCTTTTATCCCTGTCTGAGTGTTCTGTATTCGGTGGCCACTGATATTGTAAATACATTGGCCATCATGGTTGTTAAGCAGAGTGCATTGACGGAGTGTTTTATCTATTTGAGCAGGTTGTGGATGGAACACTCTGCTCCCCAGATACTTCAGCAGTCTGTGTTCAAGGAAAGTGCATTAAAGCAGGTTGCGATGGAAAGCTGAGCTCCAACTTAAAGTTCGACAAGTGTGGTGTGTGTGGGGGGAACAACCAGAACTGTCAAAAAATCTCTGGAGTATTCACCAAACCTGTGTAAGTGTAATTTATGGTGTTTCCATATTTGGACATTATGGATAAGGCAGTAAATGTCAAATATAACAAGTGTTCTATTTTTTTTTTTTTTAGACATGGGTATAACTTTGTGATCACTCTACCAGTTGGAGCCTCAAATATAGACATCAGGCAACGTGGTTACCGTGGTTTGGTAAATGATGACAACTACTTGGCCATCAAGAACATTCATGGTCAGTATCTTCTCAATGGAAATTATGTGGTCTCTACTGTTGGGCGACACATCATTGTAAATGGCACTACACTACGCTACAGTGGAACATCCACAGCGGTGGAAAAGCTGCAGGTAATGAGACCACTCCAGGAGCCCCTGACAGTAGAGATACTGTCTGTGGGGAAAATGACACCTCCCCGTGTGCGCTATTCCTACTACATAAATAAGGAGAAAGAGGGGAAGATTCTGAAGAAGGAAGAGAAGAAACATGTACAGAACAGCGTTCTGGATGACAAGGTGCATCTAAATAAGATAGCCTATCAAAAACCTTCCAGTAAATGGGTTACCAGTGACTGGGAAGAATGTTCTGTAAGCTGTGGCAATGGCTTACAGAAAAGACTTGTCCAATGCCTGGACTCGAATGGGAAAGTAACTGCATACTGTGACAGCACCGAAAGACCTGGTTCTCAGAAGGCGTGCGGGGACCCTTGCTCTATGTGGAGTATCGGTGAGTGGTCTGCTTGCTCAAAAAGCTGTGGGAAAGGTTTTAAGAAACGGCCTCTACACTGTATCACTCGAACCAGACTAGTCTTACCCAGAAACCACTGCTCAAGCAAGAGGAAACCCCAAGAACTGGATTTCTGTATTGTACAAACATGCTAGCGACTTGTCAAGACTCGCTGGAACTCCTTTAAGCATTGCGGACATACTCTGTAGAACTGTTGTTTTCAGTCTAAACAAACCTCTTTGATTTATGTTTGCTGTCATTTGTGTCTCTCATGGTACCTCACCTGTGTACCATGATTCAACAGAAGACACTGACTGGCGAGACTGTAAGACATGCAAAATTGAAAAGACTGAGGGGAAAAAAAAATGTGCATTTTGTGATGATTCGAAGTCACACATAACCTACCTCGTGACACATTGGAAGATAAAACAAGGTCATTTGTTATATCATAACATTCAACTTTTCGTGTCAAACATAAAATGACCAATGCAAATCAGTGACATAAATATGGTTTATCTGAACTGCTTGAGTTCAATGTAAAGCATTGCACTACCAAATAACATAAGTCTCTCTGCAAAATAGCATTCCAATTAATGCATTCTAATATTCCTTAGACTTAGACTTAGTCCCGTAAGGATTGAAAATGTAAATGTAAATTGAAAATGCATTACTACATTTAGAATTTAAATTAAAATGTATTACTATATTTACAATTAAATAGCCACACAAGTTAAAACACACGGGCAAAAACTTTTTGTCACAAAATATTTGTCATTTATGTATAATTATGATAAATTGCATCTAAATGTA
Source organism: Silurus glanis (assembly GCA_014706435.1). Lineage (NCBI taxonomy): Eukaryota > Metazoa > Chordata > Actinopteri > Siluriformes > Siluridae > Silurus > Silurus glanis. The sequence continues at coordinate 1,434,352 of JAAIIK010000187.1, forward strand.
ACGTGTCAAATACTGTATTTTTCATCAGTGTGACTATTTTAGCCTAAGAAATTGAACACCCCTTTGTGTACTGTTTCATTATCTGCTGTATTCAGGGGAGATCTTAAGACTTAACCATCAGAAATGTTTAGAAACTGTTACTTTTTCTTTTTAAAAAGAGTTCCGAGCATTCATTCTGTACGTTGTATTTTTTTATGTAGTAGGAAGCACTTATTATTGTTACCGGTTTCCTTTGTATACTGTGTATACATTATTTTAACTGTGCATAAATAAATATTTATGCATGATTTGAAATTCCATTTAACTTTTTGAAACAAAGAGTATAAAATGTAAGAGATTGGATATTCCCAAGCAACAGAGAGTAAAGTGTTAGATCATTTTGCCAAGCTGCAATCACTGATCTCAGTGACCGAAATGTTGGAAATTGCGTACCACACATTGTAATTTTGCTGATACAACTGTTCTGTGTCTCCTAAAAAAACAGCCACAGCCTACCACATGCCTAATAATCCTTTTCTATTGTCAAGGAGAATGGAAGCCACCCCTGTATTTCATACGTCTAACTGCATAGGCAGCTAGCTGTGATGTTCTGTACATGCCTAGATTGAAAGTTTATTGTTTGTAAATGTTCAAATATCACTTTCATGTCATTCATAACAAGTATAAGTGCCAAGAAATACTATATGGAGTTAAAAGACTGATGCACAGCTTGTGTTGCTAATACTTATAATGTGTATAATAATTATATTACTTATTATAAATATTATATGAGGAGGTGATACGATGTTGCAAATAGGTAATTGTTATCACTGCTCCTTTTCCAAATACATCGTGTTAAAATGTTTTATTCCTCTTATAACACAGCAATTTCTCGATGCAAATGTTCAATCAGTTTATATACTGATATATATATGTATTTATATTAGCCAAACTTTTCTCAGTACCTGCACATCACACTCATGTTGTTCTTTACTTTTGTTGGCACAACCGTGTCCTGAGTGTCATTCCAATTTGCCTTCAAAAGGAATCTAAACATTGCAGCACAAAGCAAGGTTTATAAGGACGACTTTTTCCAAGGTTGGAGTGATAGAACTTGGGTGGCAAAAGGGGGAAAAAGTCTACTTGGGGGCCTGTTAGTAGTAGTGTAGTCACTTATTTTATAATATAATATCAGCTATTATGTCATTCCTTCACTTTGATTATTCAGTCATTTATTAGATTTAGATACCTGAATAATGAACTGGATTTTTTTTTTTAAAGCAAGGGGACAAAGGGGATAGAAAATGCACACTCTCAAAACGTATAACCTGTAAAGCCTTTCATTTCACACCAAAGCCTGTGAATGGCCAGCCACAATAAGTGCGAAGAGATGCTTCCCATGTTTCGGCCTTTGTAAAGAAGATGACGGCTTTCCTTTCAAACAGCCGTCACATAGCCTTTAACCCTGCTGGCTAAATATTTTCCGCAGCTTTGGAGCTTTTGTGCACTTGAGCTGGCAGATCCCACCATTTGGCATTGCAAATATCCATAAAAATCTTTATGATCAGCATTTCAGAGGATAATGCGACATGAAGGCCATAGATAAGTGACATCAAAAGCAGACTGAAATTTGGTAGGTAAAAGATTTACCAACCGAAACATCTGTGTATTTTGTGGATTGCCAAAAAACGTGTGTGTGGGGATTTGGAGCAAGATAGAAAGTGCATTGTATATACTGGACTCGGACAGCTGAAGTTCCTTCATGATTTTGAAAAAGAAGCCTTTTTTAATCAAACTTTATCCACACCATTCCTAAAAACAAAACCTTGGTTGGATTATGGGTGAGTCTGAGAAAGCAGTAGGGTTGTGGTCAGTTTTCAGCTCTTACTCATCCAGTAATTCATTGTTCAGACCACCCTGGAATTCAAAAGTCATGCGTGACAGCAATTTACTATTGTGCCAGTGATGTTTCACAGAAGAAGGATGAATTCCTTTATCTTGTGTGGGTGGCACCATGTGAGGAGAAATGTTTTGAAGGGTCATGCAAGGGCTCAGGCTTAAGTAATTGACAAGCTCGCTTAGAAAGGGTCAACTCTTTTTGAAAGATCCCACATAATAATGAGGGCTTCTAAACTGCAAGACGTAGAGTCAATAATGTGCAAGGGAACAGAATTCTGTTTTGGACAGAAAAGTAGGCAACAACTTTACTTTCAAGTAAAGGTGTAGTAGGAATGTGCTAGTTTAAACCTGATTCCTAATAAGTCCCAATTCTAAAGCTTTATTCTTTATTCTCATTTTTGTTTCTCAAAAATGCTAAAAAAAAAAAAACTAAGTATTTCCAAACATTTGATAGGCACCGCAATTAAGCCAAAAGTTTGAAGAGGTTATGGTTTGGTTTGCTTTGGCACCTTAGTTTTTTTAAACATCACCATGGAATCTAAACAAATAAAACATCTCTGTCAAACGTGGAGTGGAGAATAAACACATGCAATGCCTCCAGAAAGTATTCTCCCAACACATACATAACCCAAGATTAATTATCTCTGAGCAGAATTCATTTCTTTCTGTCTTGTAAAACCTATTTTATGCATACCTACATGGGATTTTTATATTTCTGCTCAGTTGAAAGTGACCACAAAATCGATTTCAGAAAAAGTATAAATAAACAAAAATCTACATAATCCAAAATCTTAGTTGATGAATGGACCTCATGCATTTAAATTCTCTCAGATATTGTCTCTACTATTGCACATTTAGATTTTACTATTTTCTTCCATTCCTCCATGTAGATTTTCACCAGCTCTGCCAATTTACAGTGCCTTGCGAAAGTATTCGGCCCCCTTGAACCTTGCGACCTTTTGCCACATTTCAGGCTTCAAACATAAAGATATAAAACTGTAATTTTTTGTGAAGAATCAACAACAAGTGGGACACAATCATGAAGTGGAACGAAATTTATTGGATATTTCAAACTTTTTTAACATATAAAAAACTGAAAAATTGGGCGTGCAAAATTATTCAGCCCCCTTAAGTTAATACTTTGTAGCGCCACCTTTTGCTGCGATTACAGCTGTAAGTCGCTTGGGGTATGTCTCTATCAGTTTTGCACATCGAGAGACTGAAATCTTTGCCCATTCCTCCTTGCAAAACAGCTCGAGCTCAGTGAGGTTGGATGGAGAGCATTTGTGAACAGCAGTTTTCAGTTCTTTCCACAGATTCTCGATTGGATTCAGGTCTGGACTTTGACTTGGCCATTCTAACACCTGGATATGTTTATTTGTGAACCATTCCATTGTAGATTTTGCTTTATGTTTTGGATCATTGTCTTGTTGGAAGACAAATCTCCGTCCCAGTCTCAGGTGTTTTGCAGACTCCATCAGGTTTTCTTCCAGAATGGTCCTGTATTTGGCTCCATCCATCTTCCCATCAATTTTAACCATCTTCCCTGTCCCTGCTGAAGAAAAGCAGGCCCAAACCATGATGCTGCCACCACCATGTTTGACAGTGGGGATGGTGTGTTCAGGGTGATGAGCTGTGTTGCTTTTACGCCAAACATAACGTTTTGCATTGTTGCCAAAAAGTTCGATTTTGGTTTCATCTGACCAGAGCACCTTCTTCCACATGTTTGGTGTGTCTCCCAGGTGGCTTGTGGCAAACTTTAAACGACACTTTTTATGGATATCTTTAAGTAATGGCTTTCTTCTTGCCACTCTTCCATAAAGGCCAGATTTGTGCAGTATACGACTGATTGTTGTCCTATGGACAGAGTCTCCCACCTCAGCTGTAGATCTCTGCAGTTCATCCAGAGTGATCATTGGCTGCATCTCTGATCAGTCTTCTCCTTGTATGAGCTGAAAGTTTAGAGGGACGGCCAGGTCTTGGTAGATTTGCAGTGGTCTGATACTCCTTCCATTTCAATATTATCGCTTGCACAGTGCTCCTTGGGATGTTTAAAGCTTGGGAAATCTTTTTGTATCCAAATCTGGCTTTAAACTTCTCCACAACAGTATCTCGGACCTGCCTGGTGTGTTCCTTGTTCTTCATGATGCTCTCTGCGCTTTAAACGGACCTCTGAGACTATCACAGTGCAGGTGCATTTATACGGAGACTTGATTACACACAGGTGGATTCTATTTATCATCATTAGTCATTTAGGTCAACACTGGATCATTCAGAGATCCTCACTGAACTTCTGGAGAGAGTTTGCTGCACTGAAAGTAAAGGGGCTGAATAATTTTGCACGCCCAATTTTTCAGTTTTTTATTTGTTAAAAAGGTTTGAGATATCCAATAAATTTTGTTCCACTTCATGATTGTGTCCCACTTGTTGTTGATTCTTCACAAAAAATTACAGTTTTATATCTTTATGTTTGAAGCCTGAAATGTGGCAAAAGGTCGCAAGGTTCAAGGGGGCCGAATACTTTCGCAAGGCACTGTAAATGGAGAATGTTGGAGGTCATAACACATGCCACTCTCTCAAGGAATTCCTTTGTAATTTTTCTTCCTGTACGTTGGCTAAATGTGCCGTTGGAATATAATTGCATTTTTGCTTTTAAAAGCAAAAAATATATATATATATATATGTTTAAAAAAAAAAAAAAACATTGAGCACAATGATACCCCACCATGTTTGATTGTGGTAATGGTGTTACTTTGAGGTTGGTCTATATGTGTTTTGCACTAATTATTATACTTGCACTCAGTTTAATCTGACCTTACTAATGTCTGGTGTATTTTTTTTAACTTGGTTATTTTGTTATTAACTTTGTTAATGGATTTCACAGCACTTCTAAGAAGGTTCAAAGCTGATGATGACGCTTTAATATCCTTCTTTATTATATATCCACCTAGTAACCTCTTATTAAAGACTCACAGGCCGTTCTTTAGTCTCCAGGAAAGCAAGAACTGATCTGATCTACCATTTTAGCAGTAAGACCTCATAGATCTTTGGATTATTTATTGTGAATCTAAATCTAGAGTTTCCTACTTTACAAAAAAAATTTTTTCAGGACTCAAAATTTAGTTTAAATATACGTTTAATTAAAACATTTTTGAGAATGTGAGAGGTTTACAGTGCTCTGTTCAATTTTCTTCATAAATGTCTTGTTAGATGTCATTACCAAACCATGTCATCACTTCACTGTTCACTATTAGATGACGGCCCATGAGTGAATAGACCACTACAGAGGGTCTTCTGTATAAGCTGTGATGGTTCATGCAAAAAACTTGAACTTGCTGAACTACAACCTTTTTTTCATGCACTGACCAGTTCTGCTCTAGTAACTGGTTTAATTATCAGAAATAAATTGCTAAGCCAGCATTGTAAACACTGTGTTCCACTTGTTTTAGATAAAGGACAAAAAGTCTGATCCCAGTGACTTTGACTATGGAATGAATGATTGTTGTGAGACAGGTTGGTATATCAGAATTAACTGGTGTTTTCACAAAACAATTTTTGATAGGTGAAAACACTTCTGTGGGGGGATGCTTTAATAAGTAGGTGAGATGTGTAGAATGATCAGATGGGTTTGAACTGACAGGAAGGCTACATTATCTAAAATATTCATTCTTTAACTATGGTTGACAGAAAATCCACTCTAATTTTCTTTAGTTAGTGTAGACTTTATATCAACTCAAACAGTCTGAAGTTTTTCCCCATACCTTGAAACCTCTCAGTGTATGTATTTTTGTTGTTGTTTTTGCATCATCCTTTGTATACTCAATAGTCTCATCAAATTTTTTTGAGATACTCAAACTAGCCTGTAACCAGAGGTGTAAAGAGTACCCGAAAATCATAATCCTATTAGCTTGTTCAGACTCCCCAGCTGTTTTGAGAAGCTAAATATACATCAGTTAGTTTGTTGCTAACAAAAGATGAACATGGTGGCTTCCATATTCTTCCCACTTTGTCTTCCACACATAGTCTAAATTAACAGAGGTGTAAAGAGTACCTGAAAATAATACTAGGCAAAAAAAAAAATAATCAGACTTTTTTTTATTCTCCCACGCCATGAGGCATTAGGCATTGCGCGGCAAGAGCCTAATGGGTTACCATTTTTGTAGCAGTATTGTTACGGGTGCTAGCCCAACGCCCACCCTCCTCCTTTCACAGCTTGGCTTGGGACCATCTATGGCAAAGTACTTTTATCCCCATTCCCACAACTGAGCACCCATGGGGGGAAGCACCCTTACTCAAGGCACCAAGAGTGGCAGCCTGGCATGGGCAAGATTTAAACCCACAACCCCTGGATCCAAAGCTTTAACCACTAGGCTACCTTTTAAGAGTGCTTGAGTATTTGACTCAGCTTAAATGTAGGCTTAAAGTTGCACTAGTCCTCGACACCAAGACTTCTTAGTAAAAAGCCAAAAACAGTTGATACACAAATTGTACACCTCAATACTGCATTAAACAAGATCAACACAACAACCTCTTCAACATGCCAGAATGAAACAAAGATCAAACAAGTCAGTAAAAAAAAGTAGTAGTAAAGCAACCTTTCAAAAAAGGTATCTTCAATTAACATATAAAAGTACAGTATCATGTCACGAAGTAGAAGAACCATCAGAATATAATGGACAAATAAAATGAAAGTGAATCATTTTAGATAAAGTAAAACCAAATATTCAGTGCTGACTGATTTGATGAACCTCTCAGTCTCAGAGAGGGCCAATATTTTTAATTCAACTTCAACAAAAGCTGATTCTCAAAGTTTTTGGAATTTATTCAATCTCTTTTTGGGCTGGAAATGAGGCCAGCGGTGATAAAAAGTTGCAGAAGCGGTTAGGGGAGTGTTGAGTCTTAATGGCATCTCCAACAGAGGCGCATAGTGTAACTGGTAATGGTCATTGTCAAATTAAAATATAGGGGAGAAAAAAATACATATATTGAATCATAAATGTAGTTAAGAAGAGAGTAAAAGTTGCTTATATCGTTGATACTGAGTAAAACTAGAAAAGAACCAATAAATATATTAAATACAGTAATGAAGTGCATTCACTCAAATACTTTACACCACTGCCTGCAACTCACTGAGACCCCCATTCTAATTTGCACTGATCCTTAACTGATGCATGGGAATCCCTAGTTACAGTCTGTTCCACAGTCAGGTTGCAGCTTTCGAGCTGCTGATTTTGCTTCTTTGTACATGGGAGAAGGAGTTTAATTTCATTTTGCTGAAGGTCGACCTGTGTTCATGATAGAATGATCGGTCTTCTCTCCCTCCTTATTGTGTAGTGCCAAGCCTCTGAGAACGGAGCAGCTCAGCTCTTTTACAAAGATGAGTGCTGGCAGAGATTGCAAGCAATTTGCAGGATGAAAGTAATGAAAGCCTCACTGGTTTTCACTCAAGTGATTTTGGCAATACTGCCCAGAGGAGCATAATTATAAAGTCTGTAAAATACAAACTCACTGAAGGGTCAGTGCACAGTAAAGTTTTTTTTTTTCCTAGTGACAGGCATTCATTTTGTACTCCATAGAATTTGGGGAAAAGGACTATTAATACTGATAATAGAAAAATAGAAATACTTTTACTAAATACAGTGGATGACAAACATTAATATTCATTTATCACTTGAGGGCTTATTTATTTATATACTTAATAGAGAAATGAATTAGAATCTAATCCAATAATCTTAATAATCATTCATCCATTGATATTTTTGCTGTGCTTGTTAAACTATCATTCGGTTTACTTTTTTCCTGGACTAACACAGCTGCTCACAATCAATATGAAGGCAAAAAGCCATTCGCATTTTTTTTATTTTTTTTTTTTTATGCGACCAAACTAAATATCCGACCCTCATCATAATTCGGCTGGAGAATAAAAGAGAGATTATAGTGCAATCATTTTTGCTTATAGTTTTATGTCTGTGAGATCACCCATCATCTAAATAGATTACAACCTGTCAGGTGTCTCCTGAAAATACAGAACGCCTTGTGTCCCGTTCATGAATGCCATCATCACGCTGTCGAAAGAGTATGAGGTAATGCCTCTAAAGGGCCTCAGGCACTTCCTCTCCTTCACTTCCTTCTATCTCTTTCATAAATGTTTAACCAATGCAGTGCAACATTAACTCTGCAGATTTTATGTATTGGTTATACAGCAGGTCCTAAGAGAAGGGCTATAAGTGTATTGCTTGATTCCAGGGGAGTAGTAAAAGCTGAGAGGCTTGAATAGTCCATACAAAAAAGGACCTGTGTGGCATCTTTTCAAAATGGTCTCCAGTCTTGTACAGAAACCTTAATCACACCAGTGTATTTCGCCTGTGTCTCACTGAGCTCATTCAACCCTCATTAAGAGCTTGATTGCAGACACAAGCCAGAAGCACAAGCGCAGATTAGACGGTGCAGTTTTGTTAGAATTTATTGTTCTGACGTTGGCCATAACTCTCAAATAATGTTCTGGTCTTTCCAGCTGTGTGGTTGTTCAAGTGAACTGTGCTGGAAGTGTCAAAATTACAATAAACTATTCTGCAAAACTTGATGGGCCGTGTTATGAGGTACATTATTACAAAAATCATTCATGTTTGCAGCTGATGTGCACAGTGGAGAACTGTACAGTACTTTGTTAAGCTGATGAATTCTTCTATTGGGCAATAAATCAGGACACGGCCATGGCGTATTAATCAGGTCCCTTTACACTAAGCACACAGCCGCGGCCTTGTACTTGTAAGACCGTATTGCCCTATTATATTTTTCTCTTATAGACTTAAGTGGCTGTTGGCACCACCAGGCGAACCTTTTTTATGTTTCTGAAAACCCTTAGGACTGTTGGATGTCCGGCAAATGGCTGCTCATTTCCTGAGAATTTAAAAGCCTAAACTCTTTTTATACAAATTCCACTCAACAAATCAGTGATTAGGAAGACACATAGGACGGCTGTTACAATTCAACTCATGTCTTGGTCTGTGTTATTGAAAAGCACTTATACTGATATATATATATATATATATATATATATATATGGATTACATGCTAAATTAATTAATAAGATTCGTACACGTCTAGTAAAAGAATATTGGCGTATGCTCAGACCTCCACTGCTCAAGATCTCCTAAAGATGAAGAAAGCAGCCCAGCTCTAAAATCCTCTTGACTGCATTCCCTTGACATTCTTTCTCAAAAGCAGATGTAGTCTTTGGGAAAGACATCAACAGTTTACTGCTGTAGCCAGCAGCTTGAAATGAGTTTGTAAAGGACCATTTAAAACCTGAAAACAGGCATAAAATATCATTAATTTAACATAATTCTGGTAGATTTTAAACAGGAAAGCCAAGTGCAACAGTTCATTTATTTAACATTTCATTTATATAACATCCAGCAGGGTCGGGAAGCGTTTAAATATTCATCTAAAATCTGAATTTAAATCATTAAACAATATAAATAAAGATTCGATAATGTTCAACATAAAATCATTATAGAATCATAGAATCGTTTCCAAAAATATGTAGACGGCATATGATGAGAAAGACCTGAGCTGAGAAAGCGTATTTTACTTTTAAATCAAGTCAAGTGTCAAGAACCTTTTATTGTCGTTTCTACTATATATAACCGGCGGAGTACACAGTGAAATGAGGCGTTCCTTCAGAACCCCGGTGCTACACAAAACGACAAAGAGCTACATCACACTACATAGAGCTACATAACAGGACACAGCTAAGCTAAGGGCTAAAGTAGGTTGTCCGAGCCACATAAAGTGCATCGTGTGCAACCGAGTGCAAACAGTGCAGGACAAAATACACGCCAGTAATACTACTGTAAAATGTGTTATACAGTACAATGTGCAAAAAGAGAACGGTAAACAAGAGTGTACTTGTAAATATTACACAAAACCTCATGCAAAACCAGCAAGAGCAGCAATCGAGTAGATGTGCAAAACAGCATGTAAACAGTTATAATAAAATAATAATATAAAATGGGTGGTGAAAACATGGATGTGTGTGATTTGAAATCATGCTCACTGTATTCAGCTGGATGTGTTTTATGTTGACTGTAATAGAACATAATTAAAGTCTAATGCAAGCTAACTTTACCAAACTTGAATAAATGAAAGTAAAGTTGCTGCTTAACAATAAATCCATCATTGCTCATTGCTATGCATAATCTGTGTTCTGTGTACACTGGTGCTGGTTCATGTGCACACAAGAGACATTTTTAATTACATTCACTATAAAAAGTCAACAGTAATAAGTGCTACCCCATTGGAAATTTCTCTCCAAGTCTGGCCTAGGTTCCAGGTGATGAGGGCCCACCTCATAACCTTTTCACCAGTGGGTCATGAGGAACCCACTCACTTCACACTGACTAGATAGCCCACCCAAATACTGCTCCTGTAGAACCTGGAAAAGATGACATCCAGATAGCAGCAGTACAAATCTGCTGTGGCACAACTCTATGTTTTTCTTATGAAGAGGAATTGCTTCTTGTAAAGTGAAATTTTACAAGCAGGGGCCTGATGCCCAGCCTCTCTAGAAGCAAAGGTGATAACATCTCCCACCAAATAAGCTAAACTTTGCTTATATAAGGGAGCACCCAGTGTCCCTCTACCATAACAAACAGTTTATCTGATGCCTGGATCACAGTTAAATAGTAAGGACTGCTCAGCTGGTTCCCTTCACGGAAAGTTGAAAAGAAAAACAAGCGGTTCACTTTGACGTGACCTAATTTAAGAACCCTGGTTCATGCCACAGAGTTGCCTCTCCATTGTCTGGCATTTTGCCCCCTTCAGGGAAATTGTACTTAGCTTTTGAGTGCCCGGTGAGTTACTGCAGGACATTTTGCACCTCTGGCACCAGACCATGCACTAGCGCTTGTCTGGCAAAGTACAGAACAATTTCCACTTGAGTACATACAAGGCTTATGCAAGGAGCTCTTGCATTTCATAACATTTCCCTCGCTGCTAGATTGCAATCTATAGCCTGTGTCCTAATAGGGCATACATCAAGGCTTTTGCCATTTCAGCCAAGGGTGCCTTCTTCCTGGGACTATCATTCCATTCGAGGGGGAGCTCCCGAGTTGATTCCTTCATCAGCAAGATGCAGAGAGAAAATGGTCTCAAATGATATTTTAGAGACACAAGCAGAATTTTGAACCATCTGCAGTTTTGGTAGGATTAAAGAAGTTAAAAAAATGAATAGCCAATAGCCAAATGCATCCTGACCTAAGATGGCATGTTTTCGCACTTCCTGACGGAAACACATCGTCACCAATGAGACATGGCTACGCATGCCCTGCTGAATTTCTCCTAAAATCTGGAACACAGGTGCTGGATGTATACACTACTTCACTGTGTGTAAAGCCACAGCTTTGCCAAGTGAAACTACACTGAAAGACACAAACGAAGTCCTTGCCTGTGTCTTTATTAACTGGCCTCATTGAGTGCAACCACTGTTTTCCATATTTGTGAGTTTGTGGAGACCTTATGACCCAATCTTAGAAGAATTGGCTTATGAGGGTTAACTATTGAGCCACAATTTTGTGGCCGTCTCCTGCACCATGATACCCCACAACGGTCAGCTAAAGGATACCTCATTTAATTGCATGCACAATAAATGGCACAAAACTAACGCATAGCTGACCAAGTAGGCTAAACATAACTAACATGATGCTCATTTGAAGCTAATACAAAGCATCATTCAGCTAAATATGCATCAATTGAAATAGGAAGATGTATTTGTGTTTTATTCAGTGATGTTGCAATAGCAAAATTAGTAGGATATGCTCTCTAGTTAATGTTCAAATATCAAGGAAAATAAAGCAACTTCTTTAACCTAGCATAGTTTTTGGTTGCATCTGAGCTTACTAGATTTTTCTTTTCTTTTCCAGAAAAATCTACTACAGGGTTTATCAATATAACTAATAATCAAGGACAATCAGGGATCCTCAATTACATTTACATTTTCTTGATATTCTCAAAAAATATTACAGTAGTAATTTTTAGTGTTCATTTAAAAGCCTTTGGCATTTATTGGGTCGTTTTTCTGTGATCAGAGCATTTTCGCTGCTCTTGAATAAGTAAATCAGAGGTAAAAGCATAGCTTCGGGCTCAGGTAATCCTTAAATGTCAAAAAGAGCTGACAATCAGGATGAAAGATGGGAGTCCAATGGCATTATCGAATTCCTTTGCACTCAGTAAACAGAAAGGCCCCTGAACTACAGAGAAGAGAGGCCCAACTCGGTGGGTACGAGAAAAAAAAGCAGACTTTCATGTTAAAAAGTCAGCATGAAAACAGGAGAGGCAGCACACTACAGTAGTCTAAATAAAGGATTCAGTCTACCTGGGTGTTCAGATGTGTAGCACAGCTGGCATCTCGAAGAACCTGTCATGTCCTTAATCCCCCTGTGTGTCGAACAATATTTGCTAATGTTCTGCCTTTCACTTTTGAGGAGTATACAGTGTATTTGTTACTATGGAAATTCATAATAATACCCTCTAAAACTGAATAGTACAAACACCTCTTCAAACTGCCTCAAATACATATGTTTATAATTGGAATTCAGGAGTATTAGTGTCTGAACAATTTGTCATTTTAATTAGGCAACTCAACAATAAAAGAGAATCATTTTTTTTCAAATCGCAAAGCATCAAAGTGGACCAAAAAAATTTACGTTGTAAAATATAGAAAGCAGCTTGAGCCTTGCAGCTTCAGTTCCCACAAACTGAAGCAATTCCGAATTAAACTAGAATTAGAAGGGGTTTATTTATACTTAGGCTGTTTTTACCCGTTGGTTTCAGAACTACACAATTGTACACTACTCGTTACCGCTCTTCAGTTTAATTCTGAATGAAAAACGTTTCTTTTGCCTCATTTGACTTTCAACACAAAAGGCTTATTTAAATGAATAGTGGTTGATCATTTAATTGAAGTTGTTCACATTTACAGGTGGACCCCAATTTACGACGTAGATATCGACCGAAAAAAACGTCGTAAGTCCATCAGGTCGTAAGTCGAGAAGAGTGACTACTCTATGATGCGTTCCGACGCAGACATAAAGAGGCACTGTAAACACGTTTAAAAAATGTTTACATAGTACAAATAAAGTGAATAAACAATAATAAATAAATACATAAATAAATAGTAAATAAGATTACAGAATTATTTACTCACCATAATATGGAGTATTTTTTATTTATTTTTTTTTGCGTCGGAGAAGAACCTCTGTCTATTTGCTTGGTTAAAGGGGTTTCACATGTTTTACCGCTGCTAACACACATTTTACATCTATGAATATGAAATGAAAAACACTGCCACTGCATTTTTTGGGTTACAGTCAAGTTTACAAAACTTTTTTAGAAAAGTACCAAGTGATGTTAAATCCCTCAACCAATGCTGGTACAAACAGTTGACTCATTAGTTAGTATATATGAAAATAATTAAAGAATGTTGAATCAAAAATGTTTCATTGCCAATCTTCCAAACTTGCAGAAAATAACATCTTGGCTACTTACTGGTACATCATTTTACCACAAAAAAGCCTTCTTGGCAAAAATAGGAATGCAATTTTAACCAGAACAATATTATGATTTTATAATAAATCTTTTCTTAGCTAAACTGAAATGTTGCTAAACATTTTGGTCAATCAAAATCAATCTCTTAAGTGAAATTATTACTTTACATACACCATGTAAAGAATGGATGTTTATTTCTTATGGGTTGAGTTTAATAAGAATAATAAATAAAGCTTCATTATACAGAGTTTTTGTCTACAGTTTTTTTTAGTACTTTTTTAATACACTTATGAACTGTGAAAATGTTAAGATGGGTCTCTAGATGGAGTTTGGCACTGTAATTAAAGGTCTGCCTGCTTACTGTAAGAAGATAAAACTTCAAAGGGACCTGGCCATAAGCACTCATTTCCTAGTGTATTGTTTGGACAAACTACAATCATTCAGACATCTGTAGGGTGAAAGATCAGCAGGTTCCCTCACCAAGACCTAAACACAGAGGCTATAATGTTGTTTTAACTTTAAAGCTGTCTAAACACCCAGGGTAAAGCAGATGGGTAGTCTAGTTCCCTGATTGCAATAACTACACAAAGCTTTCAACCTGGTAAGAAACATGAACAGTTTCAGGTGTTGACACTACTTATTTCACATCAGAATAAAAAAAACTTGATGATCCACTGCGCCTATTGTTAATTGTAGATATCATTCGATATTCTGGCACACATAAATACATTCAAGAGTGAAATTCCTTTACAGAGTTGAGACATTGAGTGCATGACATCATGCACAGAGTATGTAATGCCTCTACTTGGCTATGACAGAGTCTATTAAGGAGAACAGTATAAATCGTGCCACTTAGAACAGTCCCTTTATGAACACGCTGGTTTCACAAAATTGAAAACAGACTGTGTAGGTTAAGATAAACGTCATTTCCCAACCAGAGAAACAGGGCCAGGTGTCAGAACATTTACATTTACAGACTAAGCACAAAGCACAAAAAAATAATGAGGGTGTATGTCATGCTACTTCATTCGATAGCAGTGTAAATGTATATGTAATGAAAATTGAATGGTCTACTCTACGCCCCAGTGAACATACACAGAACAAATTTCTCCTTATACTGTAGACAGAAACGAAAACGAAAAAAACGAATAATAATAGGTGCATAGATTTACCTACAGCTTTCGGTGGACAAATGCAGGGGGAAATCCACAAACAATTGTACAGCACAATTATAGGCATGGGGATCCTGAAAATAATTTATTGTCACACATGACTAGACTTACAGTATATAAAGGCAGAAGTTGTTCCATTTGAATATCACACAATAACTACACACACAGGCGGTGCCACTGGTCAGTATCATAAAATGTAAAAAATCCTTTTTTATAATGCAGAACCATTTCCTGTCTCGAAATCTATTGAGTTGAGTATAAGTTCCATTAAACGCCCAAGTGAGAGCAAGTGCTCAAGGAATGCAGAGTGAATTGGGCCAGTAATCTCTGCTCTAAAGGGAGGGACTCGTGCCTAAACAGGAATGGACTGTTTTCCTTAACTGCAAGCGAATGTCATGGCAACATACTCTTTCTGCCTCTATAGTGAGAGATAGGGAGGCAAGGAATGAACAAAAGAGCGAGCATGCATGTTCTGCCCTGTACATCCATCTTTTACCTCACAGCTGTTTGCACACACAACTCAAATATATGCTGATCTGTTAATGTTAAAGTAAAAAAAAAAAAGAAAAAAAAGGAATATTATCATATAACAATATTATAATATAGTAGTGGCAATAGTAGCACAAGTTTTAATCTCTTTTATGAAATATAGCTTAAAGAACCTGTAACATAGCATTCACATGTTTTTTGAAGTAATTTGTTTACCAACACAACTACTGTATATATAAATGCCATGACACCATTCACTCCAATTGGAGTATGGTTTTAAAGCCTGATTTATATTGGTTTTGCCATTTTGTGAAAATCAGAGCCAATGTTTGAGTAGTATGAACATTGCAGCCAAAGCATGTGCAGTAAATACAGCCAGGTGGATAGCGTATTTACCATGCCTTGCTTCCATCCATACTGATTATGAACATGGTAGATAAACAAACACACTGTTAGATACCTGAAGTGCAAATTCCAATGCATACTGTTGAAATCAGTGCCAAATACACCATCAAGTAAAAGTACCAATGTCAAGTACCAACTGAAAATATACTGATCAAGAGCAGTAATTATCTACATTCAACACAGAAAGAAAAAAAAATTCTGTTCTTCATGACACTGGCAAATTGTGGACATGCTCTTTAATGCGTCACTCATACTGTCAGTAAAATTTGTTTAAAAAGAAATTGTTTACCTTTCCATAATACATCCACTGTTATCTAAGGACATACTGTCAATCACAGGTTATTCTAAAATGTAGCTAGTGTTATCTGCCTAGGGTTTTGCCACCACTTTGTTCACTCGTGTTAGTTTGACATTTATAATGTGATTGCTTAGTTAGCAAACTAAACAACGTATTGAAATAAACTGTAAAAGAACGGTCCCTAGTTGAGGGTCTGTTAAAGCAGTTTACAGCAGAACAAGACAAAGGTTTTGCTACAGAAATGTCAGGAGCTTCAGCTGTGTGTTGAAAAGTGAGTGGGCATTCATTAGGTATTCGAGTGTCTTGTCCAAACCTTGTCAACCATTCCATTCTACAAACCCGATTCCAAAAAAGTTGGGACACTGTACAAATTGTGAATAAAAACTAAATGCAATGATGTGGAAGTTTTACATTTCAATATTTTATTCAGAATACAAGATAGATGACATATCAAATGTTTAAACTGAGAAAATGTATCATTTTACAGGAAAAATAAATTAATTTTTAATTTCATGGCATCAACACATCTCAAAAAAACAGTCTGCAAACGTCTGGGGACTGAGGAGACAAGTTGCTCAAGTTTAGGAATAGGAATGTTGTCCCATTCTTGTCTAATACAGGCTTCTAGTTGCTCAACTGTCTTAGGTCTTTGTCGCATTTTCCTCTTTATGATGCGCCAAATGTTTTCTATGGGTGAAAGATCTGGACTACAGGTTGGCCATTTCAGTACCCAGATCCTTCTTCTACGCAGCCATGATGTTGTAATTGATGCAGTATGTGGTCTGGCATTGTCATGTTAGAAAATACAAGGTCTTCCCTGAAAGAGACAATGTCTGGATGGGAGCATATGTTGTTCTAGAACTTGGATATACCTTTCAGCATTGATGGTACCTTTCCAGATGTGTAAGCTGCCCATGCCACACGCACCCCTGCAACCCCATACCATCAGAGATGCAGGCTTCTGAACTGAGCGCTGATAACAACTTGGCTTGTCCTTATCCTCTTTAGTCCGGATGACATGGCGTCCAAGTTTTCCAAAAAGAACTTCAAATTTTGATTCGTCTGACCACAGAACAGTTTTCCACTTTGCTACAGTCCATTTTAAATGAGCCTTGGCCCAGAGAAAATGCCTGTGCTTCTGGATCATGTTTAGATATGGCTTCTTTTTTGACCTATAGAGTTTTAGCCGGCAACGGCAAATGGCATGGTGGATTGTGTTCACCGACAATGTTTTCTGGAAGTATTCCTGAGCCCATGTTGTGAATTCCATTACAGTAGCATTCCTGTTTGTGATGCAGTGCAAGTTCCGGCCTTGACCCTTAAGCACAGAGATTGTTCCAGATTCTCTGAATCTTTGAATGATATTATGCACTGTAGATGATGATAACTTCAATCTCTTTGCAATTTTTCTTTGAGAAACTCCTTTCTGATATTGCTCCACTATTTTTCGCTTCAGCATTGGGGGAATTGGTGATCCTCTGCCCATCTTGACTTCTGAGAGACACTGCCACTCTGAGAGGCTCTTTTTATACCCAATCAAGTTGCCAATTGGTCCTCCAGCTGTTCCTTATATGTACATTTAACTTTTCCGGCCTCTTATTGCTACCTGTCCCAACTTTTTTGGAATGTGTAGCTCTCATGAAATCCAAAATGAGCCAATATTTGGCATGACATTTCAAAATGTCTCACTTTCAACATTTGATATGTTATCTATATTCAATTGTGAATAAAATATAAGTTTATGAGATTTGTAAATTATTGCATTCCTTTTTTATTCACAATTTGTACAGTGTCCCAACTTTTTTTGGAATCAGGTTTGTATTTATATGCCTCAACTAACACACATTTACTCTAAGAGAAAAAAATTTAGGAAATACACTATATTGCCAAAAGTATTGTGTCAATTGGTCATAAGTATGGTATGTGATTTGTGACCATTGCATTCCCCATTTAGTCCCAATTTTCTCTTATAATTCCCTCCACTCTTCTGGGAAGATGTTCCACTAGATTTTGGAGTGTGCTTATGGATATTTATGTTCATCAGCCACAAGGGTGTTACAAAAGGCAGGTACTGATGTAGGTGAGGAGGCCTGGGGTGCAGTCAGCGTTCCAATTCATCCCAAAGGTGTTCAGTAGGGATGAGATCAGAGCTCTATAGCAGGCCACTCAAGATCTTCCTTTCTAAAGCATGTAAACCAGATCTTCAAGGAGCTCACTTTGTGCACAGGGGCATTGCCATGCTGGAAGAGGTTTGGGATTCCAAGTTCAAGTGAATGCTAAATTTTATTACAGCACATCTAAAGACATCCAATACAATTGAGTACAACTTTGTGGTAACAGTTTGGAAAAGAAATACATATAGCAGAAAGGGCAGGTGACCCAATACTTTTGGCAATAAAGTGTTTCATGGTCAACTTCATTTGTAAAAATGATAGAACACGATTACCACAAAATTATTAGTAGACAAGAAAAATATTGTTTAAAAGTTTGGAATCACTCAGAAAATGTCATATTCCATATAAAGACATACTTTTATTCAGAAGCTGCAAAGGAATACAAAATACAGTCAAGCTATTGACATGGATATAAATAATGATCTCCTTTTGAAACAATAATTGAAAAACCTTTGACATTCTATCTGCCAATATATTTCACCCCATGATTCCTAAAGCACCAATGACTTCTCCCACAACTGCTCACCTGGGGGGAGATTCATTGATTGCACTGGGCAGTCTACTGCAGAGAGAACTCGAGCAGAATTCCTGCTGCTCCCCTAAATAGGCTTTGCTTAATTTAAAGCTGGGCAAAACAGATTGATAGTCTTCTGTGTGTAAGATTCCTCTTACCATGCACACATTTCTCACTTTACCAGCACCAAGGCATATCTAGACTATCACATTTCCTCCACCACACCTAACAGATGGTGTTCAGCACTCCTTTGGCATCTGGACCTCACAAAATCTTTTCACTTGTTCGTCTCTGAAAAACAAAAACATAAAATTTTGTTTTGTCAAAATATATAACACTTTTCCCAACCATCCACTGTCTGATGTTTATATTTTTTTGGCTCAATTTAACCATTTCATTTTAGTGACTAGTCACAGATTTCTTTACACTGGCTTAAAAGACCAGCAATGCTGAGTCACCTCTTCACTAACTAGCTGCTAACTTAATATCTGTGAGGCATCTATTTCTCTGTTTTATTCCTCAAAGACTCTGTTGCAATATCACACACAGACCAGTCTTCACTTCTCAAAACTTTCTACTACTTTCTTTCGGCTTCTCCCGTTAGGGGTCACCACAGCGGATCATCCGCATGTTTGATTTGGCACATGTTTTTACGCTGGATGCCCTTCCTAACGCAACCCTCCCCATTTATCCGGGCTTGGGACCGGCACTAAGAGTGGTTAGGGTTGGTTCCCTGACTGGGGATCGAACCCAGACCGCAGCGGTGAGAGCGCCGCATCCTAACTACTAGACCACCAGGGACCCTAGTCTTCACTTCTCAAAACAATGTAGAGAAACCAGAGATCCCAAGAAAACATATTTAAATGTAGGTGGAGCATGGAACTCTGGACAAGCAGTACTAAATACATGCAGTAATACATAATGGATGAAACCAATGACTCTGTAGCTGTAAGGTGGAATTTTTTTATTTTGGTTGCATGAGGAACAGGGATGTAGACTAAGCTGACAGTTGCTAAATGTAATAAATTGCTTAAGTGCTTCAAATTTTGATTGGATAATATCTAACCCAATTTACTGTGAGCCATTATTTGGCTACAATATAAAATATGTTTTATAAAGACTTTTTTGCTTGGTAATAAAAGATTTGGTTGTTTAATTAAACAGAAAAAGTTGTATAATAGAAGTAGATGTTTGAGTAAACCCAATAGCCTCTTATTTTGTGGAACATTATGTATGTATAGTATGACTTTGCATCAAAGTTAGCCACCTATGCTAAAGTGGTACCAGAGCAAAGCCTTCTCTGCTGGCCTAAACTATATCAGAAGCACTGACCTACATGTACAACCTAAATTGTAATATTTGTTCCATGAAATTGTATTCATTTATTCCCAACAGTTTATTCTCTTCATTTCATAGCGTTTCTCTTGGCTGCACTGCTTCCAGTACGTGTATGTGGAGGTTAGATTTTTTT